>MU108305.1:0-29753 GCA_012274485.2 Sinapis alba
AAGTCAATCCAAACCGGAACCGAATTTTTTTCGGTTCTTTCGGATATACCCGATAATATCCGGATCCGGCAAGTACCGAACCGAACCCGAACCGAAATTTATAATTATCCGAACGGTACCAATTTTCCTATATCCAAATTATCCGAAATCCGAAATACCCGATCCGAACCCGATCCGATACCCGAATGCCCAGCCCTACTTCTCATCATCCAATCAAATTAAATAATTAAAAGTTCTTTCTACCACTTGTTTTATAGATAATAAAAATAAAATATTATTAATAGTTTTGAATTATATGTTTTTAAATTCATTTTTTTCTAATTTTTATTAAAAAAATAAAAAAGATTTTAAAAAAATTATCGATTTTTTCTTTCAAATTTCTGTTTTTAAAATTTTATTGAAATTCAAAATAATTTTTGAAACTATTTTTAAAAATTATATTTTGAATTTTGAATTTGTTTTTAAACACATTAATAATCATTAAGTTAATTACACACAATTACTTATGATTTATATACTTTGTAGAACTAATTCTAAATAATTAAAAACTCATAAAAGGAATATGAACAATATTTAAAATTCAAAATTTAATTTTTTAAAATAGTTTTAAAAATTATTGTTGAATTTTAATAATTTTTTTTTTAAAAAATCGATAAAAGTTAGAAAAAGTTCAAATTTGAAAATATATAATTTAAAGTTATTAAAAATATTTTATTTTTATTATCTATAAAATAAGGGGTAGAATGACTTTTTGATTATTTAATTTGTTTGGATGATGAGAGGGAAAATAAAATATTTGAAAAATATACATTAGGTATAATAAGAAACAATAGAGATTACTATCAAGTAATTGCGTTTGGCACATTGGCTAATGGATCCACTGCATCATTGGCCATACATGGGATTGATTCTCTCCTACCTCTTTTTAGAAAAATTGTGTTTTATTAATTTATTAATTATTTAAAATATAAAATCGATTCTCTCCTACCTCTTTTTAGAAAAATTGTGTTTTATTAATTTATTAATTATTTAAAATATAAAATGCCACGTAATCAATATGTAACGGACAGTTCATATTCCGTTATCTTTGACTAACGGATAATCGGTTAATGTATGTAAAATCCTAATTGTATTAGTTGTTGTATGAAATTTGAATATTTTATGTGTTGATGTATGTTTTAGCACAGAGTCCAAGCGTATGTATTGATCGGGACCGCAACACTCTATTGATGTATTAATTGGCTGATTTTCCTTCGTTGTTGCGTTTCCGCAGTTGGTTTTATTTTATTTTNAAAATTGTGTTTTATTAATTTATTAATTATTTAAAATATAAAATGCCACGTAATCAATATGTAACGGACAGTTCATATTCCGTTATCTTTGACTAACGGATAATCGGTTAATGTATGTAAAATCCTAATTGTATTAGTTGTTGTATGAAATTTGAATATTTTATGTGTTGATGTATGTTTTAGCACAGAGTCCAAGCGTATGTATTGATCGGGACCGCAACACTCTATTGATGTATTAATTGGCTGATTTTCCTTCGTTGTTGCGTTTCCGCAGTTGGTTTTATTTTATTTTGTAAAAGTTGACTAACCACGTGCTGTTTTGATGTCCCAGAAACAATACTCACAAAAACGGGACGCTGTTTGCTAACAACAAAAAATGGCACACACTAACCAGATTCATCGTCGTCATCGCCAAGGCATTCAAGGAGCTGGACGCCGATGAATCGGTGCAAGTCGTGATTTTCACCGTAGCAGGTTCTGCTCCGGCGGAGTCGGTTTCAAAGGAGACGCCAAGGATCCAGACACCGAATCCTCTTTCTGTATTTTTTCTAATTATAAGGATTAGTCTCAAGATACCTTTATAATGAGTCAATCTAAAATGTTACTACTTTTTCAATGTCTCTTGATTAACGTTCTTAGACTAAAAAGTTTAACCATATACGTTAATTAAAAACACAAGTAACAATCGTAATAATATTTATGGAACTAAATATAAATGATCGTCGACTCTGCGTTACAATACATAAGTACTTCTGTATATATAACTCATTCAAAAATTACAAACAACATCATGTTAGCCTCAAACACTTTCTTATACCACAAAAATGGATATTCCAAAACGAAACCTATCACTTTTCATATTGATTATCTTTGTAACTAAAGATCTATCACATGCCGAAATAAATATAGAAATCATCAATGATCTTAGTAGTACAGTGCAGTTGCATTGTAAATCAAAGGACATTGATCTTGGTAACCAGAGATTGCAACCCGGTGGGTCGTGGTCATTTCATTTTCAGCGTAATTTCTTCGGAAGGTCATTGTTTTACTGTTCCTTTGATTTGCCAGATGGAAGAAGGCGTTGGCTCGACATATATAAAGAGCCCCGAGATAATCTCGGCGGTAACTGGTGGAAGAGGTATTCGGATAGGATATTACCAACTGGACTTTGTAGGTATATCATTTACAACGGGGGGGATGGTAGGTTAATTGATGATTGTTTTTTATGGGGTAAAAATTAGTTCTTAAAAAGATACCTAAGATGAAAGTAATGCATATGTCTTTTCTATGGCTCACAAGCCTTGAATATTATATAAAATAATAAAATACACTAATATTTCTGTTACCTTAATTCTTAAGTTGATAATTGTTGGTAGAATCTTTGAGTATTCAAATGTTTAACCACCTTTGGATTATGGCAGACATACTCATGTTGATAATTAATATGACATATACTTTCACTTAAGGGTTCACTTTGGGTTAATTTGACCCAACATTATTTATCGCTGAATGAATTTTTCTGGGATGTAAAATAGGATAACAAAGGGTCTTTGATATGGAGAAAACCTTTGAAGATAAGAAGTTAATCCTTCCAGTTTATTCGGTATGATATCAAGAATGGAGAAAAAACTTTCTTTTGGACATATAATTGGTCAGGTATGGAGAAATTAATTGATGTTACTGGTTCTATTGGCACTCGCTATCTTGGTGTTAGGAGAAACGCAAAAGTTTGTGAGGCTGCGAATGATGAGGGATGCCGTACAATGGTTACATTCTAAGCAATATTTAGGTGACGATGAGGTACAATAATTACATTCAGGGGATGATTATCTAAATGAGTTCTTAGCCTCAAGAACATGGGATCAAATTCGACAGAGAAAGGAGGATGTGGGCTAGAGCACGGTATCTGGTTTAGTCAGGGAGTACCTCGGTTTTCCTTTATTTCTTGTCTTGCTGTTCAGAACAGGTTATCTATATCTACATGGAAAAGAATGAGATGTTGGGGGTGTTAAAAACCATTGTATAATGTGTGGGAAAGGGATGAGACGAGGGATCACATCTTTTTGCATGTTCACGGCATGGCTGGGAATTAGCTGCAAACTACTGGGGGTGTCTGTTACGCTGGACTGGACTGACATTCTAAGTGTGCTTCAACATATGCGACTCACTCGGGTCGACTCAATCTTGGATTGGATGGGTGTTCAGAGAACCTTCTACCGGCCATGCACCTGTGGCGGGAGCGAATTGGTCGACAACATGACAATGATTAGATCACTCCATATCAGCTCATGAGGAAGATAGACAAAGCAATTCAAAATTGAATTGTATCACTTAAATCACTACAAGAAAAAAAAAGGTTTTGATAGCAGTAGTGGATAGCATTTTTTGCTATTGTTGATATACCCTTTAGTTTTAAATAGCGTATGTATATTTGGAAGTGCTATGATAGAATGGTATATTTGGAAACACTATGATAATGTATAGAAAATAATCGGTTTAATCACCAGTTTCAACTAGAAACCATGTGAACAAATTTCATATTCTAAAATTCTGCTGAGATTTGATCAAACTATCTTCTTTAACCATTTTATAGGCAACAATCTAACTATTTTGCTGTATATCAAACCAAAATTGAAATTAAATGATTTTATAGTCAAAACAAAATGTAAAAAGCCAAAATAACAATTATTTTACTACAAATTCTAAATAAGCAAAGATAAAAATAAAATAAAATAGATCATAACTAGAGATTAGTTTTTTATTCATCTTGCTCATCATTATATATATGATTTCCAATAATGAAATATATAAAATGTTGAGCTCTAATCATTTCAAATTTGTAGGACACAAAATAATGAATAATAAAATAATTAAAATTTGTCCACCAAATAATAATTTATAGTTAGTTCATATATATTTAATTTCCAACATAAATTTTATTTCAATCAAAATATTCATATATAATATATTAAAATTCATATAAAAAATTAAATTTTAAATTAAATAAAACCAGTACTAACTTAAATTACTAAAAATATTTTTAAAAACATGATTTTCACAAGTTTTTTTAATATTAGTTAGAAAGGTTATAATATTAGTCATTTATTTAATGTTTTGCAACTAATTATTATTGACCATTTTATTTTAATATCAGGGGAAAAGGATTGAAGGCAATTATCTAATTTGATAATAGACCGACAACATAAGAAAAGAAAGAAAAATTATGAAGTCTCACGAAATTTTTAAATAACAAGAAACTATGCTAATTTTAGACAATTAAAAAGTGAGATAAACAGAAAACTGAAATATATTGATAAAATATATTAACAAAAAATACATAAAGGTGAAAATAATATAATAACTACCATGTATAATAATTTGTAATTTTTTTTGGCAAAAAAAACTAAACAAATTATCTCTCATATCAGCAACAAGAACAATATTTTAATTCAATAAGTTAATAGATGCAATTAGAAAGCTTCGCAAAAAGCAATGTTTACATTAGTTTACTCTCTTAAATGTGTCTCTTGCAACAAAAGATTATAGAACAAACCAAAAGAATGGAAAATAATTTACGTCATTAAAAAGAGATGGTATGGTCCAGAAGAAAGAACTAAAGCTATGATGATCGTAATGGAAGTGGTGACTGTCACTACTTCAACCCCATCGCAAACTAAAGATTATACAACATCCCCGCGGACGAACCAGTAATATATAGATGTTCTTTTATTATTAAAACTATAGTACATTTGTTTTGCATGTTGCTATTTAGGCGTTATAATTAACATGACCAACTTTTTTTTATTGTGTTGTAACATCTCAATTTTTGTTTGTTATTTGTAATGAAAATAACGTTTTTCATTAAAACTATTATTTAAAAAAAAAAAAATTTACTTAAAGAGTTGTGGGTTTTCATATTTATAATGGATTCAATGATGATAAATTCAATCTGAAAACAATAATCAAATAGAAAAACAAAGACATAATTATTAAAGTTATTTCTAAATTTTTTTCTCTTAAGAAAACCAATGATCATTTAGATTTATGGAATGATTCTATCTTTTTATTTAGAGATAGAGAAAGATAAAAGATTGTATGTGATATCTTATATTTTTTATTATTTTCTGAGTTATATTTAAGATTCATCTGTGTACATTAGGTATTAGGATCACGATTATAAATTTTGAGATTAAGAAGAAAAATACACAATTAAAAAATGTTAGACCATAATTGTAGTATTTAAAATAAGAAAAACCCTAAAATATATAAAAGAATATGATAATACGTGTCCGTAAACTCTCTGTCACATATCACAAGAAGAAGAAAAAAATCTATTTTATATAAATAGATTAGATTCATTGAATCAATATGATATATATTTACGAGATTGATTTTCAAAATTATCAGCATAAAAGTTTCTGTAAATTAAGTATCAAATAAAAATATGAAAATGACCCAAATGAGTCAACCTTAAATGTCGCTATAGTTAACGTTCTTGACTTGAAAGTTTGACCATATACACGAATTATTAGGGATAAAATATTTACGGAAAGAAGTAATATATACAGTACTATATATATATTTTTTTCTTTCTTTTTAAAAAAAAGAAACGTCGACACTGCATTACGGTACACTACTATATATAACTCATTCAACAACTACAAACAACGTCACCATCTCATATACCACAAAAATGAATATTCCAAAACGTTACCCACCACTATTCATATTGATTATCTTCATAGCTACAAATCTATCTCATGCCGACACAAGAAACAACATAGCTGCTGCAAACGGTCCATCATTACAATCAACAAAGGATGTGTTTAACCCTTTCGGAAAAATTACTGTAGAAATCATCAACGATATTGGTGGTACAGCATCGTTGCCTTATCATTGTAAATCAAAGGACAATGATTTTGGTGTCCAGTTTTTGCAACCGGGTGGGTCGTGGTCGTTTAGTTTTAAGCGTCAGTTCTTCGGAAGGACATTGTTTTTCTGTTCCTTTGCGTTGGCAAATGGAAAGTTTTATTTTGACATATTTAGAGACCACCGAGATACTGCCGGGGATGACTGGTGCCAAAAGTGTGTGTGGAAGATAAGAACAAACGGACCTTGTAGGTTTAACGGTGGAACTAAGCAGTTTGATATTTGTTTTCCATGGAATAAAAATAAGTCATTGTATTGACAAATTAGCCAATATGAATGTAATGCGTTTGTCTTTTCTATGGCTCACGAGATTCAAACACAACTTAAAATAAAAAATACCATTATTTCTTTTATTTCAATTTTTATAAGTTGATAGTTGTTAACTCTGTGTGTCGTTTACCTGTTTATTTATCTTTTCCATTTCTCCTTTTACATCCGTTATAACACAAATTATATCATCTTACTACAAAAATAAAATGCAAAGCTATTTACAGTAGACTAAAATAAAAAGATAGTACTAAGAACATCTACAAAAGACATTCTATAACTTTAAATATAAAGTTTTTTTTGCTTTCGAAAAAGAAACTTCAAAACTTTAAATTTGAAGTTTTGAATAGTGAAACTTTAAATATAGAATGTCACTACTCAAAACTTCAAATTTGAAATTTCATATTTTAATTTGCATTTTGATCATTACAATTATTTATTAAACTTATGATTCTTAAATGTTTTGTTATTTTATTTTATTTTTAATCCTTAAAAAATTTTATACCTCATAAATATTTCAAATTTTCTTTTATAATTTAATTTTTACACAAAAATTAAATAACAACTTTAAAATGAGATGAAATTTTTAAAACTAGATTTAGACAACAACAATATTACAAAAGAAATTTAATAAAATGCACTAATTAATCATATATATGAGTATTACAAAAATAGTTTATAAAATAATGGGATATTTTACTTGTAATTTAACGATAATATTTTATTAATTAGTTTATGAAATTTAATTTTTATATTTTATGGTAACATTTTATTAATTAATATTGCTATGATATTTTTATATATGTGCTATTTATTTATAAATTTTATGAATTTAAATTAATTGTGATAAACATAAAGACCATAATATATATATATATATATATATTTTTAAAGTTAAGTTTGAAGTTTGTATTTGCAAAAAACTACATTTAAATTTCAAATATGAACTTCAAAAACTACATTGATCCATACATATACATCACTTATTCAGAGGTAAAACCCAGTAGTGTTCAAATAATTCTACTTAGTGAGTAAGGATACAATTATGTCCATACAACATATATTATGTCGACGTCCCAGCAGATTTTGTAGTAACCATGCTTGCCCCACATCGACCCCATGTGTTTTCTAAGATCCAATAATTAGGCTTCTCTTTAAGACGGATTAAATCACATTCCGATGAACTAAACCCGACCAAGAGCACCCCTGTGGTTGGCTCTTTAAACATACATACGGAAACCATAGCGGAGGGAGAAAATTCTTTTAGAGGGGATAATACATGTATTTTACAAGGGTCAATAAACTAAATTCATCAAATTTTCTGTAAAAAGTACATGTAAACTTTTTTTTTTACATAAACTCACATGGGTCATATGACCCATTTGATACTATGCTAGCTCCGTCATGGACGGGAACGAGACTCATCTTATGCAAGTTTGCATCACCATTGCATTGATGGCAACTGTTAAGCAGCAAAGACAATGTATTACATTTTCTTGAATTTGCAAAAGGGATTTGTGTATCTTTTTCTCATATAAGAACTTACTAGCTAGAGCTGGACAAGATTTACAGCGATTTGGTCTTAATTCATTCGCAGAGATGACACTGAAATTAGACACTCTCGCAGCGATCATGGTCTTGCCAAACTTGCAGACAGGATAGTCTTCTTCATGTTATAATTTAAGTTAATGGCTGTAATAATTTATATAAACTATTGTTTAGATGGACAATTACAACTATATAAATGAAATATTGTAACGGTTGGTGATTGAAACTTTTAGTGATCATGAACCATTTAAATTTAGGCGATCAACCATAGCAATTTTTGATGATTAACTATTGCAACTGTTGGTGTTAACCATCACAACTTTTAACTTATCATTGCAACTATTGATATTAACCATTGCAACTTCTAACTCTAGAAATGGGCATTAACGACTAATATATAAGAGTTGTTCCAATAAAAAATCGACTAATATATAAGAAAAAACAGAAAAGATAGAGGGAGATTCATTTTTAAAAATCATCAAAAATCTTTGAAAACACATATATAAACACTAAAAATCTATTTTTTTGTCTTGTATCTTCGCATATAACAAGAGTGAGATTTGATCGTTTTACTTTACAAATTGATTTTGTGTACTGAATTTTTTTTTTTTTCAGATCCTTTTTGTCTAAAAATCCATCGGATGGGTCTTTTTAACTTTAACATGGGTGAGATTTTTGAATTAGACCGTGCTACTTTGAAATCCGATGGTTTCAAAATCGAGAAATTTCTACCGGGGCGGGTGCTATTCGAGAACAATTAACCGATTTAGATTGCCCCACCCCGTCTCAACTGGATCTATTCCCAGGAGTTCCCTACAAAAAAAGGAACCTTTCCTCTCCCCAGCCATTTCGGATGTGACCCTTTGTCCCGGCCAGTATCTTAATTGACAACTTCAGTACACAATTTTTCTGGATCGTGCTACTTTGTAACGCCAATCAATTATTAAAATTGGGTGAGATTGCTGTCTCACTTGAGGACTTGGAAACCTCCGAATCTTTATTCCTTTTTAGATTCATTAATTGAATCAATCTGGTATATTTTTACGAGAACGATATTCATGATTCTCAGAATAGAAGATTCTGTAAATTAAGTATCAAATAAAAATATGAACATGACCCAAATGAGTCAAATCTAAAATGTCACTATAATTAACGTTCCCTGACTTAAAAGTTTGACCATATACATGATTTTTTTTACCATATACATGAATTTAAAAGAGAAAAAATAATATTCGGATAAAATTTACATTTGGAGCCACTTTCTCACTTTCCTATTACACTCAAGGCCACTTACTGCTAGAAGCATACTTTTTTATATCAAAAAGACTTTAATGCCCTATAAACTAAATACACCGTAACGGAACCAGCGTTCCTTTATGTTTCTCAATTGCTAAACCTAAAACAGCTAAAAAAAAATAAAAAAGTTCTCTTCTTCTTCCCAGAAATCACAAAAACTCTAGAATTTTTCCCAAACAAATTTCAATCTCATCTCATATAAAAATCTCAATTTCTCAATTTTCATCTCACAAACAATGAAAATTAAGATTTCTTAACCATTCATTGTCCCAAAACCAAACATCAACCCCACCTTATGCCCAATTCCTATTCTTCATTGACCTTAAACCAGTCTCGAAGCGGTGGAAGCCTCATCGATCTTGTCTTTAGCGGCTTCCTTCTTGGTTTCCTCTCTTTCGCAGAATCCAAAACTTAACCTATTCTTTTTACCAAGATTTTTCTAAAGAAAAGAAAAGAGGGGCGGTGGTTACTGGTGGTCGGAGTTGTTTTGGAAGGCTCTGCTTCTTCGAAGGCGTGAACAGAGTCCACTGGGTTGTTGTGTTGTGGTCAGATTGGCTCTAGTATCGCGTGTTGTGGTCAGATTGGATCTATTATCTGATCTGGGATTTCAAAATTAAGGGTATTGCAAAGGAGCTTTGTGATGTGTGTACTACTGCAATCACTAGTGTCTTATGGCTAAGAATGAGTCTAAGCTTGAGGGGATTTCTCCTTCACAAGGAGATACATATGTTGGTTTTATCAAGTCCTGGTCCAGCTCCAAGTAATCAATACGGTGGTGGTAGTAATAGTGATGTTTTCTTCTTATGTATAAGGTAAAGTTTGATGTTTTTTGATCATTGTGATTATATTTCGAATTGAGTAAATGAGCTTTTTCTCTGTTTTATAAGCAAATAAGGGCTTAAAAGATAGTTTCTTGTTGTTGCATCTGCTGTGAATGTAGTTCAGACATGAACCATGGAGTTCACTTCCAAGGTAATACTTTTATTACTCTGTTCTATCATGTGTTTGATTGGTCCATGGTGTCTACAATAACAATTGAAACCCATGTTAGTGCTAAAGTTAAGTTGGTAGCTTCTATGTTTGATATATAATTGTCGTTATACAAGAGTTTGGGACTGGTTTTTAATATGTTGCTCAATTCCACATATCTGTCCTCCACAGTCCTCTTGTCCACGCCCTTGTCGAAGGCATCCACGTACACACATCCCCTATCCACAACTCATCCATATCCAACTCCCCAGTCTAAACCTCCCTTGTCCACACGTCTAGACTATGAACAATTTCATCAATATATGTTTTGATGTATCAATAATTACTTCGTCAGTGTTAAGTTGTTTTGAGTGATGTTATCCTAAATGATTATTTGTTGTTCTTCTCTTTTAAAAGAACTACGTCAATGTATCTTTCTTTTCGGTGTTATTTTTCTAAATAGTTAGTTGTTGTGGTAGATGATAGTCATCACCTATACGAACCAACGTACACTTCCACATACATACCATCCATAACTAGCACCGTCCATGACTTACTCTTTCAAATTGCACCGTTCATATTGCGCCGTCTACAACACATTGTCCACTTCAGTTTAAAATTTTATATGAATGTGTGTTTCCATGATATTGTGTTCACTTAATTCAGTTTAAAATTTTAATAAAAAATATAATATCAAATAAATATATACATATGTGTCCACTCATTCTTTAACATTTTCTGTCCATAAACTTATATCCACATCCATGGATTTGTCCTCCATGAAATATGGCTTTGTGTCAATTACTAGGCTGTTGATTTTAACATGAACCGTCAGATTAATATTTTTTTTTCGATCTTGTGGCTCTTATAAAATCTCAACTATCTAGAAACCTAATCTAACAAATACCTAAAAAGTTAACCGAATGAAAACAACACTTACAAGTTACAACATAACAATCGAAACCCACTTCCGCTACGTCTCATTAAGGGCAAAATCGTCTAAAAATTCTCTTGGTTTTCGTGAATGTGTGTTGCAAGCGGAAAGTGGTTCTGAAACGTAAAGAAAACTCAAAAAGTGGCCTATTAAGTAATCAACTTAAAATATTTAAGGAAAAAGTATAAGGAATCGTCGACAGTGAGTTACGATACACTAGTGTATATATACAACTCATTCAACAACTATAAACACCATCACTATCTCATATACCACAAAATGGATATTCCAAAACGTTACACATCACTTTTCATATTGATTGTCTTCATAGCTACAGAGCTATCACATGCCGACACAAGTTACAACATTTCTGTTGCAAACGGTCCATCATTATCATCAACAAATTAAAGATGAGTTTAATCCTGTCGGATCAATTACTGTATAAATTATCAACGAAACTGGTGGCACAGTAACGTTGCCTTATTATTGTAAATCAAAGGACGACGATTTTGGTGAAAAGAGTTTGCAACCGGCTGGGTCGTGGTCATTTAGTTTTAAGCCATGGTTATTCGGAAAGTCGTTGTTTTTCTGTTTTTTTTTTGCGTTGCCAAATGGAAGGTATTATTTTGACATATATAGATACCACCCATCACTGGACCCAGAAATATTTTGTATTGGGGTCAAAAAAAAGTTTATGGAGTCAAAATTTAATTTTAATTAGAGTCAAAAATAATTTTTCTTAAAGAAAAATAAATAATTTTTTAAAGAGGTGGGATCAGCTGACTCCACTCTTACTATCTTCCCTCCGCCCGTGCCACCGAGATAGTGCCGGCGATGACTGGTGCCAAAATTGCGTGTGGAAGATAAGACTAGCCGGACTTTGTAGGTTGAACCGTGAAAAGCAGTTTGATACTCCTTCCGTTTCATTTTAATTGTCATTATGAATTTATGCACACATATTAATAAAATATATAATTTGTATATTTTCAAAATAAAAACACAATTACCTATACATCTAAACATAGTTCAACCAATAGAAAAATAAATTGGAAAATCTTCTTAATAAGTTTTACATTAAAACTATAAAACGACACTTATTTTGAAACGAAAATTTTCATCTACAACGACAGTTAAATCGAAACGGATAGAGTATTTGTTTTATATGAAAAAAAACAAGTCATTGTATTGACAAATACATAGCCAATATGAATGTAATGCAGCTTTCAGTTCAGTCATCATTACTGAGTCTGAACCCGCAATCCATTAACTTGTGTTCGTTCGTAGATATAATCAACTAGTATACCAAATTAAATCTGTGTATACCAAAGATATGATAATCGTAATGGAAGTGTTGACTGTCACTACTTCAACCCCATTAATATATAGATGTTTTTTTTTTTTTATTAAAACTATACTACACTTGTTTTGCATGCTGCTATTTAGGCGTTATAACATGACCAACTTTTTTTTATTATGTGCTGACATCTCGATTTTTATTTGCTATTTATAATAAAAATAACATTTTTCACTAAAAATATTAATTTGCTTATTTAGGCTTTCATATTTATAAATGGATTCGATGATGATAAATCAATTTGAAAACATTAATCAAATAGAAAAAACAAAGACACAATTAATAAATAATTTCTAGATTTTTTTCTCTTAGAAAAATCAGTGATCATTTAGATCTATGGAATGATTCAATGATTCTATCTTTTTATTTAGAGATAAAGAACGATGAGAGGTAGTATGTGATATCTCATATTTTTTATTATGTTTTTAAGTTATATTTAAGATTTACAAGTGTACATAAAACAAACCTCATGGTTGCCAGAAAATGTACTCCTTCAAGGCGGATTTGGTGGTGGAAAAGAGGGTGGTGGTATCTTGGAGGACGAGCTCGTCGGTGCTGGTGGAGGCTTTGGTGGTGATGCTGGCGAAGGTGATGGCGGTGGTTCTGGTGAAGGATTTGGTGGTGGTGCTGGTGGAGACAAAGATGGTGGCGGATTTTGAATTTAGCTTTATAAGGCTACTTACTTGTGTACCACGCTAGGAAAAAAAAAATGAAGTTAGATTTGCTGAGGATTTACTACGAAAATAAATGATACTTACAAAAGCAATTTTAAGTAGCTAAAGCAATATTCATGAAAATTGGTTATTAGTTGTTGGGGGAAAATAGCTAAAGCAATTTTAATTTTTGCTAGAAAAACTACTCATGCCCTTATTAAAATCTTGAATACCAATATTTGCAAAAAAAAAAAAAAAAATCATAATCAGTTCCATAAACATGCTAAGATTAAACGAAGTTAATTATGTTAATTCCGGTTTTAAATTTAAAGACTAATTTATAGTTTGTTTTTCTGATCTTACATATTTGGGTGTGGAAGTCATCATCAAGACATCTTACGAAAGGTTTAGAGAAATTTTGTAAGTTATAATATTTTATATTTTATATTTTAATTTTGATAATGCGAGAAATAAATCAATGGGTTGGGCGAAAGCCAAAGGTTCATTGTTTGATTAATTCGTTACCCACTTGGATTATATAGTCCAAATTTGGGGGGACTACATCCCCCTCCGGTCCCTCCACCACGACCTATGGTGGTTTGTCACTACTTCCTAACAATCTCCCAAATTGAAGATTTAAATCATATATCTTAATATAGTTTGGCCTGCAAATTTAGCATCTTTCATGTCAAACGCCTTCTATATGTTATACTATCAATAGTGGAATTAATAATGATAAGTTAAGCTACAACATGGTTATATAATAATAATAAAAACTTTATTCATTCAGCCAAAACTGGAAACCACAAGTCCTCCTGATTTTTCTATTTATAGTTCAGAAACTCTTCTTCCACTTAAACAACCAAACCAAAATGGCTTCCAAAAAAACTGTTAACCGCCCATCAGTTAGGCACCCGAGTCACAACCATCCATTTCGCTTATTTAAGGCCCGAGATGAAGATGAGATCATCTGTTCAGGATGCGAGCTCGACCTGACCGGACAAGCTTTCAAGTGTACGAAGAAAGATTGTGATTACTTCTTGCACAAGTCATGTTTTGACCTACCTCGTGAAATCAATCACAAGTCTCATCCCGACCATCCCATAACCCTGCTTTATTCTCCACCTTATGATCATCAGTCTTACGAGTGTGACGCGTGCGGTGAGTATGGAACAGGATTCACTTACAATTGTTCTGAGTGTAAGTACGATGTTCATGTCGGATGTGCTTTCATCCCTGAGACCGTGGAGCGTGAAGACCACAAACACCCACTCATTCTACTTTACAAGATTCCATGCAAAGATGGGAAGATGTATGTATGTGATGTTTGTGAAGAAGAGGTGTCGGAGAATCTTTGGACTTATTACTGCAAAGAATGTGATTACGTGACGCATGTGCATTCTTGCGCCGCCCTTGATGAAGATGATGAGGAGGAAGATGAGGAGGAGAATCGAGAATCGAGCTCAGCGGCTTCGAGGATGAAGTCGTTTATGGAGGCTGAAGACGAGATGGCGGCGATGAAGCTCGAGTCACGTATGAAGAGAGCCGCTAATAATGATATTATTTATTCCATAAGATGATGATGAAGCTTCTCATTGTTCTTTCTTTTATCAATTTCGTTTTTTCGTGTCTCATTGAAAGTTTATTTTTCTTCAAATAATAATAACTGATTGATCATATATTGGCTTAATGAATCAAATGTAAAATATTCGGTTTATTCCATCATCACATTTAGATAACATGTGAGGTGGATGAAAATGTAAAACATCATAGACAACAACGCACAGCTCTGTTGTAGTTTGACGATAGTAAGACATATATGCACGTACATATTATATAATGCATACTATATCATATCAAACTGGGTTAGACAACAAACTATTTTCATACCAGAACTATTATATATTATCATATGTCTATTAAACTATGAATTGTTCCGTATATCCCTATGAAGTCAAAGTTACAGATATTTATCCCCGATTACAAAGTTCGAAATCTTATATGTATAGATCATTTTTTACAAAAGTTAAGCAAAGATTTGCACCCTTATTTGGTTTGGTAGATTTACCTTTCATGATCCAAGATAATATTATCATTCATATTTATTTGTTATTTTATAAATTATAGATTTAATGTGGTTTATTGGTTGGTTATGTCTACGAAAAAGAATTTTTAATGGAAGTTAAAAATAATTCTTGAATACAATATAATTATACAAACACAACATGTATATAAAGATACCAGTAAGATCCCAGCTATCTTTTGTACCGAGTCCATTAAAAAAACATCATATACTAGTGAGATCCCACATATTTCTTGTACCGAATCATAGCAGATTTAAAAATTAAAACTTATGAACAATTTCGACTTATAAAAATGTTGAAATAACAGAAATAATATATTTAAAAACAGAAATACTGATATATTTTTTTATATATTATGTTTGAAGCTCGCGAGCCATATATAGAGAAGCATTACATTTATCTTGGCTATGTTTTTTTGTCAATACAAGGACTAGCTTTTATTCCATGGATCACAAAGATCAAACTGGTTAGTTATCCTGTCAAACTTACAAGGTCCGAGTGGTCTTATCTTCCACAGACAAGTATCGCACCAATATTCGCCAGAATTATCTCTGGGCTCTTTATATATGTCAAACCAATAACTTCCAATATTTGGCAATACAAAATAGCAGAAAAACAATGTCCTTCCGAAGATATGACGCCGGAAACTAAACGACCACGACCCACGCGGTTGCACACTCCGTTCACCCAAATCATCGTCTTTTGATTTACAATGAAACGACACTGTACTACCAATATCGTTGATGATTTCTACAGTTACTTTTGCAAAAGGATTATAGGCAACTCTTGGTGGTGATGGACCATTTGGAACTGGAATGCTGTTGTTTGTGTCGGCATGTAATGGATCTGTAGTTATGAAGACAATCAATATGAATAGGGATAGGTATCGTTTTGGAATATCCATTTTTTTGGTATAGTAGAGTATAGCTAACATGATGTTGTTCACTTGTTTTTAATGAGTTCGATATACAGTAATGCTAATGTATTGTGGCGCAGAGTCAACGATCAATTTTTATTTCTTTCCGTATATATATTATACGAATATTATTTTTCTTAAATTAATGTATATTGTCAAACTTTCTACTCAAAGAAAGTTAGTTAATTACCATTTTAGATCGACTATCTATATCTATACTATTAAAACATAAATATTAAGTTTTTTCAATGAAAATGACAATTTTCTAAAAATACCCATAAATTTACAAAAAATAAATAAATCATTAATAACAATTTTGTCTTTTAGTTATTGGCCTTAAAACTATACATACTCATTATTTAATTCATTGCATCTATAATCTGTTAAAAGAATCTATTTCAGCAATCATAAATTTAATTTTATCAAATCATTGTATACCATTAAACAAAAGAAATAAATTATCTACATAAAACATTATTGGTGTTGATTCATAGGTTAATAGCAGATTTTGAGTTTTATCGAATTTTTAATTAATAAAATTTCATTAAATCTGAATTTTGTTAAAACATATCAATTGGTAGAACTTCTGATAGAATGCTACATGAAAAACATGAATCAGTCCAGATTATGTACGGCTACTGGTTTTACGGTGACCACAGGTGCATATCTGATATAAAAACATTGTTTATATTTTAATTCGTCTATAAAATATATATGTACCCCCACTAAAAAGGATTGAATAATTGAAACTAGAATTTTTCTTGGCACCATTTAAATGTAGATGCACTATTAGTTCTCAGCATTCAATTTTGGTTTAGGTATTTTGAGTTTTGATATTTTGGTTCTAGAAATTTAGAAACCATTTAGCTATTTAATATCAAATTTATTTTTATTAAACTCATTGTATGCTTCTAAAAAAGAAACAAAATATCTATATAACAAATTGTGATCATTACAGAACCTATAAATTAAAATGCATAACATAAATATAATATAATTACTTTATATGACAATTAAAGAGTTTAGTTAGATTTATGTACTTTTATAAAGTATATAAGAAGCTTAATATTTTAAAAAAATATTATAAGATTTTTTTGGTTTTTTGCCTGGTTAACTGGTAATGGTTCAGGGGTTAATGGTAAATTTGGGTTTTATCTGCTTTTTAAATATTAAGTTTTCACTAAATCTGAATTTTGTTGAAACATATCAGTTGGTGGAACCTATGATAGAATGCTACATAAAACACATAAGCCAGTGTAGATTATATATGACCCCTGGGTTTACCGGTGATCAAGGGTCCAGCTCGAATATAAAAAACATTGTTTTTATTTTAATTTATCTATAAACCATATATGTATCCTCACTAAAAAATTAGATAATTTGTAAAACTAGAATGTTTTCTTCGCACCATTTAAATGTAGATATACTATTAGTTGTCAACATTTGATTTTAGTTTAGGTATTTAGTTTTTGTTGTTTTGATTCTAGAAATTTAGGAACCGTTCAGATATTTAATCATAAATTTAATTTTATTAAAATCATTGTATGCTTCTAAAAAAAAGTAAATTATGTAAATAATAAATTGTAATAGTATTGATAATTACAAAACCTATAAATTAAAATGCATATCATAAATATAATGGATTTACTTTATATAACAAATCAAATAGTTTATTCAGGTGTATGTACAATTATAAAGTATATGAGAATTTTAATACTTTTTATAAAATAATATAAGATTTTCTGGTTTTTTGCTGGGTCAACTAGTGTTGGTTCACGGGTTAATGCCAAATTTTCGGGTTTTATAGGATTTTAATTAACAGGTTTCACTAAATCTGACTTTTGTTGAGACATATTCGTTGGTAGAACCTTTGATAAAATGCTACATGAAGAACATAAACCATTTCAAATTATATACGGCCAGCGGGTTTACCAGTTATCACGGATCCAGATCGGATATAAAACACAGTTTATATCTTAATTTGTTTATAAAGCGCATATGTACCCTACTAAAAAGAATTAAATATTTGTAAAAATACAATGTTTTCTTCACATCATTTAAATATAAATGCACTATTAGTTCTCAACATTCGGTTTTGGTTTGGATATTTTGGTTTTGGTGTTTTAGTTGTAGAAATTTAGGAACCGTTCATGTACTTACAAAGTTTGTTTTGTTTCAGTAGCAAAGTCGGGAATCGGTTAATATGCAAAACAAATTTGAGTCCAATTCATTTTCGGTTCGATTTTGGTTTTTCAAGTACCTACAAATTTATAGATAAAAATATCGGATAATTTAAGGTTTTCAGTTTAAATACCAGGTAATTCAGGTTGTTTTGACAAAAATATCAGATAATTCGGATAACTTTTTGATATTTTGAATAAAAATATTTGGATAATTCAGATTATAAATAGTATTTTTAGGATATTTGATTATTTAAAAATTAAATATAATTAATATTTAGGATATTTGGTTATTTAAAAATTAAATATAATTAATATTGTTAAGTATATAATTTATATTTTCGTCTAGAGATATATGATTTGCTTGGTTATTTGTGAAATTTAGTTCTATTTTTATTTTTATTTTTTTCTGTTTAGCATGGTTCGGTTTACTATTTCAGATAAATGTGCCAAAACCTATACAATATCTTATATACAAGTTTTCATTTTAAAACATTCATTAAATTTTGAAAACAAACATGTGCTTTCTAAACGCGGATCAAAATCTAGTTTTGAGTTATAAGGTTATATCCAGAAACTAATCTACATTTTCAGTAGTTTTCAGTTTTTGGGTCATTTTCATATTTTTATTTGATATTAATTTACAGAATTTTAATGCTGAAAATATTTTTTAAAAAATCAATATCATAAATGTTACCAGATTGATTCAATGATTCTAGGAAGGATTGTTTTTCTTTTTCTTTTTCAATTGTGCATGTCTTCAACTGAAACTGGAAACTCGCTCGACTTTAATCTGATTAACAAAAAATGAAAAAAATATATTAGGGAAGATATAATGGTATAAAGATATTATTTAAAATCCACAGAAAATGTCTTAATGGTCTATAACTTGCAAGAAGGTTTATTGGATCCACGTACAGCTATGAACTCCTGCATCTTCTTGAACTTTTCTTATGTCATCCCATTATAGTACGCGTGAGCTTGCTTCTCTTAAGTGCAGCTATGGTTTTTATTTGAACCGTGCGGGCTGAGCAGTAGGAATTACGGTCCAATATGTTACAACAACAAAAACTGTTGGTACTTATGTAACAACCGTCTCCTCCTCTCTTGAGAACAGCATGTTATTTCCGGTGAAACATTAAACTAAACTGAGTTATTCAAAATGGAATAAAATACTAAACTATTGAATAAAATAGACATTGAACCAATAGTAATCTATCTTGAAATGTTTGTACGCTGGATTTTACTTTTTTGGAAACGGTTATGAGAAATTTTAGCAGATTGAAATGTTTTTGGGATGCTAAACTTTCTTGTAACCGTCTATCTAATATTTGAATTTTGTGTATGGGTTTTCCCGAAATCGTTATCAGATAGTTTAGCTAAGGCTAGGATGTTTTTTGGTTTGAAATATCATTTGTAAAAATTTTAATACAGTTATATGACTAATTGCAATTGTTATACTTCATGATGGTGTTTAGACAAATAAAACTTTATGTGTCTTTGTTAAATATAATATTAGCTTCATCAAAACGAAACAAAACACTTGAAAATATTGTTAACCGGATAACACAGTCAAAGCTCCGCTAAAAATAATATTAGCTCGAAATAAGAAAAGTTAGACATCTAACATTGATTGAGTATCACCAACGGTTCAACGCTGACTTCAGTTTATCGAAGATGAAAAGTTAATATATTTAGATTATTCTATGATGTGGAACATATTAACCGCTTATTTTGTACCAACTAAACATTACATGTTGCTGTTAAAATATTTGTTATTAGATATTAGAAATGTTATCAGTCTAACATTAAATTTGGCAAACATCAAATAAATTGTTTGCTATTGATATATTATTCATTACTAACAATATTTATATATGAGATTTTCTATTAATCTTGAATATAATTTTGCATTGTACACATATTCAAGATTAATAGAAAAAAGATAAATGAAATTGTTATCTGTTATTAAATATGTTAGTCATTTAGCAATGAATTTCAAAATTGTCATAATGTTATTAGATATGTGAGTACGCTAACTATGAATCTTACAAAATAATTTAAATATACATTTAAATGCATGAGTACAATTAAATGATATTATAAGTTTTAGATGTTTAACAATAGACCCTTTATACTATTAAATTTGTTAGCAATCTAACAATAATTTATACTATTATAGGTGAAAAATATGTAGAAGATTTTCACCTATATGTTTACTGGGCAAAAATTATTGTTAACAATTTAATCAAAAATTTTAATACACAAATACAAATCACTTGAGGAATTCAAATTGGGTTGAATCCAATATCTTTCATTGCAGCTCGAAGAATGATTGAATCTAGCTCTTCCTTTGTTATCACCTTTGAGCCAACAATGACTGCAATTAAAGACACACTCCTTTCTTCATACATTGCATCTTCTTAATGAAACAACTTTAAAAGATTCAACATACCAGAATAGAAGCTTCCCTCAAGCCATGGTATCCGAGCAAGTCATAGCATCGAATTTTATGATAACCAAGTAAACTGTAGCACAAGTTATATCTACTGTTCTCGTGATTTTTTTTTTTTAAGATATCGTTCTCATGAACTTAATACAAAGAAAATAAATTCTTTAGTTCTAAAGTTATTAGGTGAGGCTTATCATATAGTTTTTAAAAATGTAACTCACAGAGATAGAAATAGACAAGATTGAATCATGGTAGCCGGTAAAAGCAGTCGAGAAAGGGAGGGGAGTCCTCCTGTACCGACTATGATTTGGGGCTTGAACTCGGAATCATACGGAGATGGAAACAGAGAAATGAGGTGAAGCAGAGGAATGACAAAGAAGATGATGATCCAAAATATCTTGTAACTCACAGAATAATGTTTTTCTTTTTTTCTAGATTTTTACAAAAAAAAACAATAAATGTTTTTTCTCGGAATTTTTATAAAAAGAAACAACAAAATCAAAATAGATTAGGGGAGATGCCCAATAACCCTAATACCTACAAGTTCTTCTCAACTAGCAAAAATCTTCGCCAGAATAGACAATTTGAAGAGATTGGTCTCCGTCATCCTCCATTATATTCAAAGTTAAAACTTGATTTTTTGATATAGTAGATCTTCTCGGGGATAGGAAATGGGCAGCTTGACCTTCACCAAATTCTATAGTTTTGAGTTTTGAAATATGGGTTAAAGAAGTGAAAAAAGATTAGGGGTTGTATAAAGTACAAATTGTATTTTCAGGAAACTCAAAAGAGATGATGAATTGTTGTTTCAGAAAGAAATATATTATAAAATGATAATTTAAAGGCATGTGTTAGTTTGAAAAGATAGTTTGAATTTTGAAATAAATTAGAGGTGCTTATGTTATTGTGTATGTACATGTAATTGACAAAGAAGATTTCGTAGAAGATACCCAAACAAGATAAGATGTAAAATTCTCTCTTACATATTTGATCATATCTACGGTAGTTTCCACATTCGATGAGGATAATAAGATATTAAGATCATATAAAAGAAAGGACAGTGATCAACAATGTGTTTAGGTAGATCATTAAATATGGTAAATTGTATGGGTAGAGAGTGTAAACACTCTAATTTAAAAATACCATAGAGAAATCATGATCAGTTAAAAAGTGGAGTATAATTTAAATAAAGAAAGAAAAATACAAAAAGACAGCTGGGCCAAGCTAACCGAGCATGTGTGTCTCTTCGCCAACATCACCTGTCTCCGCTGCGCTAGAGCCAGAGCCAACGGCGGAGATAATGGCATTCAAAGCACGAATCTGCATCTCCATGGCAACAATATAATCGGTGGTTTCTTCTAGAACCACCGGTAACGGTTGTTTCCGGCAACCGGGAATTAACCGGCTAAGCAATCTCACTTTACTTTGTACAGCTGGCAAGCCCTTCGCCTTCAGCCTCAAAACCGTTGCTCTCTTCTTCCTTAACCGGTTATTCCCGGTTATCGTTGGATGAGGATTCGAATTTCTCGGCCGGTTCTGTTTCCTGAACTTGAGCTTCACTTTAACCACTTTAGATAAAATAGCTCGGCTCCACAGCGTTCTGCCTCTCGCCGTAACCGCCAGAGACCTGTAAGCAGCGTCACGTACGGCTATACCTCCGCCGCGAGGAGGTAGCGACGGAGATTGATCCGCGGCGGCGCTAATCCGGAGTTCTCTTAGAGATTGAATGATGTTGGTTGAGTAGATATGCTGTTGCTTCTCTGATCTCCATATCTGCACTGACGATGGAGACGGTGGTGGTGACGGCTGTTTCTTCTTCCGTTTACGCCGTGATTGATCATAACCAATGATACTTGTCGGCTGATTCATTGACTCCATGTTCATTCCTCTGCTTAGGAGACGCACAGAGAAATATACGAAACAATAAAGGAGATTAGTGTTAGAGATTAGCGTATGATTAAGGATTAAATGTAATTAGATTACATGTGGCGAGTCGAGGTGGAAGAAGGTGAGACGTCAAAAGAGATAAGGGGAATACTTTTGGAGCAAGGAAAGGTAATAATGGAATCGATTTTTATATTATCTTCTTCCTCCATGTGATCTCCACTCCCTCCATTTTATCATCATTAATGTTGACTAATCTTTAATTAACTCTACTAATACTTTATGAAAAAAGTTAAAAAGAAATGAATAACGACCTAAACTCTACTTGTGTTTTGTTGTTACGCCTTTTTGACGAAAGAGTTGTTATGCGTTAGGTTATAGTAGGAGGCGTATTTTAATGTATGTTGCTTTTTCTTTTTTTTCTTTTTTTTTTGTCAATTATCCATCTAGTTCAAGTGGTGGTAGACGAACTAATTTTTTGATGAATATTTCTATTTAGTCGAGTATAATCTATATGGAAAAAAATATAATCTTTAATCCTTGCTTTTTTGCTAATGTATCTGCCCTATCATTTTTATTCCCGAAAAATATGAGTCACGCTTACCTTCTCAAAATTCTTTTGTAATTTCTAGATCATTTTGATTTCTATCGTAAATATTATTGATCAATCCATCAGATTTATAATCATGTTCTAATGTATGTTGCTTTATTCGATTCAATACACTGCGTTACGTCATAGATATATTACCAAAAAAAAGACATTAATTCACGATTTTCTCAACACGAAATAATCATGTCACATCCCTTCCACCAACATCACTGACTAATCGAACCATGAACCTCAATATGCACATACAACATCGCATTGCTATACCAACGCATCATATTAAATTTACATGACGTTTATGTATATATATACTTATAATTTAAAAATATTAAAAAAACTAATTTTTGATTATTCATCGATTAATCTCTAATTTTTTACTAATTCGCTAAGCGTGAACCGACCATTCAACTAATGTCTAGCGTATTTTCAAACATATGTAAAAACAGAATAACCATAAGTAAATTAAAAATAAATAAATTGAGAGAAAAATAATAATAAAATAGTTAAAACAGTACAAATAAATAAAAGGTTGAAATGAAACCAACTCATTTCCTCCATAAAACCATGAGGAATTAAAAAAATAAAAGGGTTTTCTTAAATAAAAAAAAAGGTTTTCAGCAACAAATTTAAAAGAATAAAAAATTATTGAAAATTTTCCATTTGACTGGTACAATTTTGAACTGAAACAAGCTTAACTATGTTTCTAGTTTCTCGCTACATGCGACACCCAATCACAACCTATAGCTATGACTTTGACTGAAAAGCATTGTTACATGTAGAGTAAATATTTTCTTAGCTGAATTGTTGTATTTTTTAGCTAATCAAGTAAAAATCTATTTCCTCTAAGCACGGTTAAAAAGAGTAAAATACACATATAATTATATATTTTATATTCTAACTGAAAATAAAAGTAAATACATTTACTTCCACTTTACTCTCTTTTCCATTTTTATTTTTCCTCTCATTTCCACTTTTTATTTTCACTTATTTACTCTCAATTTCCCAGTGACAGCCTATATGTAAACGATTTTAAAAGGTTTGTGATTTTGATTAGAAAATGTAGAATCATGATATTTTTGGAAAACTTGTTCATTTAAGTTAATGTATAGAGATGTCTCTAATCAATGAGCACGAGAAATGAATTGTCACCTTCTTAAACCTTACAAACCTTATTTTGTTATTTGATATTTGTATTTTGTAGATAAACGAGCAAATACTTTCGAACAAAGAAACATCTGACTCAACCACACGGGTAGAAGTTATATGATATTCTTTCTTTTGTCTGGGTCCACAGGACCCGCATTTTTATCCAAATAGGATAAGGTTCATCCTCTTATATGCCAAAAAGATATGACTACTTTTCCTTAATTAGCAGTTCAAGCCAAAAAAAAAAAAAAATCAAACGGAAGGAAATCAGATATCTGGCTTCAGCAGAGAGTCTAGTCTTGTAGAAAAGTTTTATAAAAAGAAACATGTTTATGCTAAAACTAACGCAAATAACAAGACTTCTGATGAGATCATCTAGAAAACGGTTGAAAGGAGATTAGCAGCAGTGGAAATGGCTGCTCCTGTAAGAGCAGACTGAACCACTTGCTCATGACTTGTTCTCTCTGAGGTCGTCATAGCCATCGCCGCTCCTGTTAATGCTCCAGCCACCGCGCTATTCCTCTGCAATATATGTATACAGATTAATTACATTAACAATACAATGATGGTAGTAAATTTTTCTTTTTAAATGACAATGGTGATTAGACTCGCCCAATCATGAGCTCCTCCACGAGCCTCCTTCATTCCATAAGTTATACCCGAGTATAATCCAGCTGCAAGACCTGACATACCATATCAATCAATATCACAAGTCTTAAACAAATAATCTCTACTAAAGGCTAAACGGTTAATTTAACAAAAATTTATATGTAATAACTCACCCCACTGGAGAGATTCTTTTCCTGTGTTCTTCACCTAAAGACCAACCAATTTTAAACGGTATTACAAGACCCAACCTTAGTTAACTAAGTCTAAAGCACAAGCTTATGACCATACTTTGTCTTGTGCATTTGCTCAACACACAAACACATTTCGACACAAGACATGTCATAACACGCATACACGTGCGGACGAATATTGGACATAAATAAATATAGGAAAAAATTAGTGTTCATTTTGTAATTAAACTCACCAATGCATCCAGCGATTTGCTTCTTTCCCCTGAAAATGCAACAACAAATAGTACTATCAACATAAAGCTAATGATATTGCAAATTTTAAACACATCAAACCATACAAATATCGTGATTGCAATTGCATAACATAATTAACCAACCTCTTAGATTAGGAAACCTATGTTTCTTGCTGCCAGCATTCTCAGAAGGTGGACCCATGTTGCTCGCGTCAAACCCTGCCCCTGGATTCATAATTAAAATATATAAAGTTTTATATTAACTTGTGTATATTTTTTTAATATGGAGATTTTACCATCAACCACCGTAAAGTAAGCTTCCCTAGACACAGCTTGTAAAGCTCCGACCTTCATATAATTATAAGCTATGTTAATACAAATATGACATCTTATAAATATTTATTTACACATACATGAAATATTAGAACTTACACCGGCGGCTTTGACG
Organism: Sinapis alba; assembly: GCA_012274485.2. Taxonomy (NCBI): domain Eukaryota; kingdom Viridiplantae; phylum Streptophyta; class Magnoliopsida; order Brassicales; family Brassicaceae; genus Sinapis; species Sinapis alba. Next base: position 25,993 of record MU108305.1, read on the forward strand.
AAAGAGTCAGCGATGCGGTTGAGAAGAGGATGGCCAAGATCGAACAAACTTGCCTTCTCAAAGCTCCTTATCTCATCCATCACCTTTCTTCCTCCACTCCCCTCCATTTTTTTCTCTCTTATCACTTATCTTTCTTTGCTTCTTTGCTTCTTTGCTAATACTTTCTCTTCACAACAGGCAAGGAGAAGTTCGTGGAACAGACAGAGAGAGCTTTGCCACTCCTTTGACACGTGTTCTGCTTTTCCACACGTGTCGGAGTCTGACCTTTGAACTGTTCACCGCTCTCCTTCCAAACGTGACTCTTTTTATTTTTTATTTTTTGGGCAAACCAACGTGACTCTTGTTGCGAACTTCAAACTATAGGTAAAAGCCCACCCACTGGGCCTAGAATTATAAAAACCATATTTTTCTCGTTCTCTCCCACTTTCAGATCTTTCTCTTCAACAATGCAATCAGCATTCTCTCTTTCCTTCCCACACGCATTCAGATTTTTTTTTCCTGGCTAAACTAAACTAAACTGTTCCTGATTTTTAATCATTAAGTTATATAGTGAGCTTTTCTGGCTTTTTTGATGATAATGTTGCAGGACATAAGGCTTGCGGTTCATGCACATCCAACGCTGTCTTAAGTTGTTGCAAACTGTTTAGAGCAGACAAGGTAAAATAAATACAACAATCTAGATTTGCGTTCTCTAATCTATCGAAATCAAATCTCGATTAGAAGCAAATAACTCCTATTTATTTCAGGTCGAAAGTTCAACACAACATCGGCACAAGGTGTAAGCACCAAGAATTCGATATCAGTCTGTTACAAAAGTTTTGTGGAAGAAGACGTGTAGTTGTATACTCTGGATTTCACATATATTTGTTTCATGTTATGTTTTTTTTTTTTTTTTGTCTTATTATATCTTAGATTGTTATTGAACATATGTCACATAAGTACATAAACTAAGACCGTCTTCCAAACAAAAGACTGATGACAAGACACCTCTAAGCAAAATCTCCCACCTCAAGGATTGATCTTACCATGATGATACCCTTTGAAACTTTTCTTTCTGAAAACAGCTTCAAAAAGGTTGAAATTGCCCCTTGTCATTTACACAAATTTTACTTAACAATTCCACAACACTTATCTTTACTATCACATTCAGCTCTCCATAGCCATGTGATCAAGCTCTTGCATCCCATCATACTCCAGCTGTGTCACACACGTTATACATTTATAAGTAATATATTATTTGTAGCTGAATTAAGAAAATAAAAAGAAGTAAATGTCATTTCACCTGAGCTTCTTCATGAGCCAGTTTCATCCTTCTGTAATCTTGTTGAGCCTTCTTGGACCGGAACATGGCCTGGACACGAACCACTGATCTCTCTAGCCTCTCCTCTGCTTGTTTCTGGCTTGTCTTGTAGAAATCCTCCACCGTTTCAGTCCCTTCCATCGCCTCAGGTTGGCTGACCTGAAGCCCTCTGAATCCTCTTCTCTTGAGTCTCCACCTAAGAATCGCCTTCTCAAGAACTCCCACCGACCATGTTATCTTCTGGTACTGTCTTCTTACTTGGAACCCTCTAAACACAGCCTGCATCGCCACAAAACAAAATCATCTTTAGTGTATTCTAAAGCAGCAAAGAGCAATCAATTGGTTGCAGAGTTTGATGGCAACATAATCTTTTACCTGGATCTTAATTGCCTTCTTCCGCATGTTCAAAAACTCCCGCCTCATTTTCCATGTTTGGAACCTGTACTGAATCCGAGCAGCGGCTGCAATCTTCCTACGAGTCTCGTAATTTCGAAACGCATGCTGAATCTTCATCGCGGCTATTATGTTTTTGGCCTCTTCTTCTTTGCTAGCAAACCTAACCGCCTTTGACCTAACTTTCAGCTCGTGCTCTCTGAACGCTCCCTGGATCCGTGCAGCCGCCTCTGCAGCGGTTCTGTATGCCGCCAGAGTGTCCTTCAGGCTCTGCTCCTCTTCATTTGAATGCCCTGGGTTCGTTGACGTCTCTGCCTTGATTCCCTCAAGGTTACCACTGATGTTTCCAGCCATTTTCATGTCCCTGAACTGTGCTACAAGACATTTCTCAGCGAGAAAAGCTGCTAAACCCTCGTAACCTTTCTGCTGTGCAATATCAGCCGCTGTGCAGCCGCCGAGGTATTCCTTAGTCGGGTCTGTCACTAAGTTAGGCCTTGCCCCGGCAGACAGAAGAGCAGCCACCATTTTCTCCCTTTCAAAGAGTAAAACATGTAAAAGAAGTTAATAAAAAGATGAGAAATTCCCTAGACTCTTTTAGTTTGTTTGTCACAAAAATAGTTTTTAAAGAAGAAAATGAGCAAAATGTTTTTTTAAGAAGCTAAAAAAATCATTTATATGCATTTATACCCCTAGGGTTAACTAATTTGCACTTTAGGGTTTAGAGTTAAGGGTTGGGTTTGGGGTTAGGGTTTCAAATTTCAAAAAAAAAATTAAAAAAAATCAAAATTTCAAAAAAAAAAAAAGTTTATTTTGGTCATTTTATTTTTTTAGGGCTATTTTTGTGACAAAAACTTAAAAAGGGCTATTTAAGAGAATTGCCCTAAAAAGATAAGAAGAAATGCAAAAAAAATCGTGTTAGTATAAAGATGCAAGTTATTTTACCTTCCATAGTATGCTGCCCAATGAAGAGCGGTCCAACCATGCTTATCACGGAAATCTAAAGATATATTTGCCCAGGAGAAGAGAAGGATGGACCAAGTGTAACCAAGGACAGCACAAAGGTGGATCACTCCAAGGCCTTTAGAGTCATACTCCTTCGTGTTGCGGTCTTCGATCACTTTCTCCAAAAGCCATTCCTTCAGCCTATTTTTCAGAGTAAGTTCAAAGAGATGGTCCCTTGCTTGATCAAACGGCACCTCATTCGCCTGGATTGACTTCATTAAATACGCCCAACTGTTTAAAAGATGGGAAGTCCTGCTCGCGAGTTTCTTAGCCTCTAGCAGGTTATCAGGTGAGATTTTGCTAGAGAAAACACTGATTTTGTTTGATGAAGTGAAGAGAAGATGAGCTAGTCTGACTTGGAACTCAAATTCTTCCCACTTGTATAGCTGGTCCTCTTGAGGGACAACTTTTTCAATAACTGGTACTGAGCGGTGTTCGAAGCTGAATAACTGGCTGATTGGTTTGTTTCCATCGGCACTTAGATAAAGGTTCACTATCCCAGGAGATTGAGGGGGAAGGAAGCAACGATACACCCCCATCTGGAGAAATTCTGCGGGGACACGCAACTCTCCACAAATGCAGAAGAGGTTTGATCTTCCAAAATGTTGGAAGCTGTCGTGAAAGAACCCAGTTACAAGAATCTGCAAGATTAACATGCAAATGGTTAGATTCACTTATAGGACCAATCAATGGTGACATGATAGAAAAGGGTATATTGGGAAGAAGTTCGAGAAACCTTTGTTTTCTCTGTCGAGTAGGCCCAGGCAGGTGAAACATCAGTGATGTTGAATATTTGCTCTGGCATGTTAGACTGAGAATGAAATACAGCAGGAGGAGCAGATGATTCCTGCCCAGGTGTATATACAACTTCAAGGGAAGGATCGTCCACTGAACCAGGAGAGTCACTTATGAAGTTGTTTACCCATTTTCCAAAACTTTCCTGACTTCCATAACCGTTATTAAGCAAAGCATCACCCTGCTCATTAGCAACGGTTGCACTGGAATTCCTTGTCTGTTGATTTGGATCTACTACACAGTGCAAGTGCTGACTAGAAAATTCCCCTGC
>MU108306.1:2859-16305 GCA_012274485.2 Sinapis alba
AGATAGACCAGTCTGGACAGTCCTTAGTCCATCCAGGCAGTACGGATTGCTGATTGTATAAGCCTATCAATACATATGGGTAATTTTTCATGTACTGATGGGACCAGTCTGGACAGTCCATGATCGTTTGAGTTAAATACTTCCATTCAGTACGGATAAGGCCGATCATATCAGCATATCAATATGTGTGGGTCGATTTTTCATGGCCTGATGGACCAGTCTGGACAGTCCTTGGTCCTTCCAGGCAGTACGGATGGCTGATCGTATCAGCCTATCAGTATGTATGGGTCATTTTTAATGTACTGATGGGACCAGTCTGAACAGTCCATGGTCAAGTGAGTTAAATCCTTCCATTTAGTACGGATAAGGCTGATCAAATCTCCCTATCAATACGTGTGGGTCGATTTTTCAAGGCCTGATGGACCAGTCTGGACAGTCCATGGTCCTTTGAGTTAAATCCTTCCATTCAGTTTGGATAAGGCTAATCATATCAGCCTATCAGTATGTATGGGTTGATTTTTCATGGCCTCATGAACACTCTTGACAGTCCATGGTCCTTCTAGGCAGTACAGATGGCTGATCGTATCAGCCTATCAATACGTATGGGTCATTTTCATGAACTTACGGGACCAGTCAGACGTTCCTTGGTCCGTTGAGTAAAATTCTTCCATTCAGTACGGATAAGCCTGATCATATCAGCCTATCCGACGTGTGGGTCAATTTTTCATGGCCTGATGGACCAGTCTGGACAGTCCTTGGTCCATCCAGGCAGTACGGATGGCTGATCGTATCAGCCTATCAGTATGTTAGGGTAATTTTTAATGTACTAATGGGACTATTCCCGACAGTCCATGGCCCGTTGATTTAAACCCTTTCATTCAGTTTGGATAAGGCTGATCATATCAGCCTATCAGTACATATGGATCGATTTTTTATGGCCTGATGAACCAGTCTGGACCGTCCTTGGTCCTTTCAGGCAGTAAGGATGGCTGATCGTATAAGCCTGTAAGAATGTATGGTCATTTTTCATGTACTAATGGGACCAGTTTGGACAGTCCTTGGTCCATCCAAGCAGTACGAATGGCTGATCGTATAAGCCTATCAGTACGTGTGGGTCATTTTTCATGTACAGGTGGGACCAGTCTTGACAGTCCATGGTCCGTTGAGTTAAATCCTTCCATTCAGTACAGATAAGGCTGATCATATCAGCATATCAGTACGTGTGGGTCGAGTTTTCATGGCCTGATGGACCAGTCTGGACAGTCCTTGGTGATAGAACCAAAATAAGGATCACTCTTTCGGTATGGATGATATGGACTCAGATCCGGAAGGATTGAGAACTGATGGATAGAGGGGTGACACAATGGGTTGCGGAATAGCTCGAAGATACTACCAGAGATTCGAAGGCTGCACCTGTCCAACTTAACGAAGTGATTCACTTTAAGATGACCTCACCAAGAGAAGTATGAATGTTCTAAGCAAAGAACAATGAGAGAAAACTCAAAAGAGAAGTAAGAAAAATCGATGTAAATTTTTATTCATGGGATACTCACTTATTTATAAGGTTTGTGAGTCAAAGAAACATAAAGAATGTTGTGGGAAAAGACAACATTGAAAATAGAAATGAATGAAAACAAGACATAGACAATAGAAATTTTACCAAGACTAGTCAAAGTTCGAAAACTGAGGGAAACTTGGCGAGATTCATTGACTGTCCAGGTTCATGATGTGTCCAGGTTCATGCTGTGATGATCAGGTCTTCCGCGGCAAGGAGCAGGACGTTCGTAAGGCTGCCCGCAACATCGATCATCGATGATCCATGAACGGATGAAGAGATAGCTCGACCCAAATCTTCAGAGAGTTTAAGTAACCTTTATTTGGAGTAGTTGGAAGCATCGATCATCATGAAATCATCAAAGTGGTCGGAAAGGTCGTGATCAGCCTGATCCGGACATGCGGTACGTCCCAAACGGGCCAGGAAGGACAGGCTAAGTCCAGAATCTGATTCTTCTCGATGATCATGGGTTCTGGCTTGACTGTTGGCTCTAGAATGACGAATGGGTCGGGAAAGAACGCATGTGGGTTGGCTGATTCGGTCATCAGGTCGTGGATCCATCCTTAGGTCGCGTCCGCGTGCATGCGGGTCAATCCGGTACACGGCTCTGTCTGTTGATCTGGTACTGCTGACTGGCTGAACCTCAGTTGGACTGATCTGATCGTCCTGGTCACCTTGCTGAGTCTGCTCCACGTCCTGGTCCAGGTACTGGGTTCTATCATTCCCTCCCTCTTCAAAAGGATTTGACCACAAATCCGGATCATCTGCACAAAAAGGAGATAAATCAGAAACATTAAAACTTGAAGAGATATCATACTTACCCTGAAGATCAACCTGGTAAGCATTGTCATGGAGTTTCTTGAGAATCTGGAATGGACCATCGACCCGGGGCATGAGTTTGGACTTCCTTTGTTCCGGGAATCGTTCCTTCCTCAAATGGACCCAAACAAGATCACCTTCCTGGAAGATCACTTCTTTTCTCTTCTTGTCTGCAAGTCGTTTGTAACCCTCGGTCTTGGCTTCAATGTTGGCCCGGACCTGTTCATGTAACTTTTTGATTGTGTCCACTTTCCTCTTGCCATTTGTACTAACTCGTTCATTCAAAGGCAAAGGTAAAAGATCAAGTGGAGACAAGGGATTCAATCCATAAACAACCTAAAAAGGAGAAAACTTAGTAGCTGAATGCAATGCATGGTTATAAGCAAATTCAACATGAGGTAAACATTCTTCCCAAGTCTTAAGATTCTTTTTAACCAACGATCCAAGCAAAGCAGACAAGGTTCGGTTACCTACTTCAGTTTGCCCATCTGGTTGCGGATGACAAGTTGTAGAGAACATCAATCTAGTGCCTAACTTAGACCACAAGGTCTTCCAAAAATAGCTAAGGAACTTAGCATCACGATCAGAGACAATGGTTTTAGGCATTCCATGCAATCAACTTCCTTGAAGAATAAATCTGCAACTTGCACAGCATCATCAGTTTGGTGACAAGGAATGAAATGAGCCATTTTCGAGAACCTATCAACAACCACAAAGATAGAATCTCGTCCAGCTTTGGACCTAGGCAAACCAAGCACAAAATCCGTAGAAATGTCTATCCAAGGATGAGAGGGAATGAGTAGAGCTGAGTACAAACCGTGGTGTGATGCTTTAGGCTTAGACTTCTTGCACACCACACATCGGCTACAGATCCTCTCAACATCTTTCATCAAACTCGGCCAATAGAAGTGGTCATGAACAGCCTTGTAAGTCTTCTTGACACCAAAGTGTCCCATAAGTCCTCCTCCATGAGCTTCCCTGAAAAACAACTCCCTCAAAGAACATTGGGGCACACACAAACGGTTATCAAAGAATAAGAAACCAGAATTTTGAAAGTATTTCCCATAAGCAACCTTGGTGCATTTTCAAAAAATCTCTTTAAAATCCTGATCAGAGGGATAAAGATCCTTGATAAATTCAAAGCCAAGCAATTTAGTTTCAAGGGCCGAGAGAAGAGTATACCTTCGAGACAATGCATCGGCCACAACATTCTCCTTACCTTTTTTGTACTTGATCACATAAGGGAATGTCTTAATGAACTCCATCCAACGAGCATGCCTCTTGTTGAGCTTCTACTGACCCTTAAGATGTCTTAGAGACTGATGGTCAGTGTGTATGATGAACTCCTTACACCAGTAGAAAAAACTGATATAGACACGATCTAGTCATAGAGGACCGTGACTTTTTTTGGCTTAGTCACGAAACAATCACACTTAGTCACAAAACATGTAAACGTGACTATTCATGTCCATTTCGTGACCAAAAAATCACGTTTTTGTCACGTAAGTATTGTAACTAAATATAGTCACGTTGTGTCACGGTTATTATCGTGACTACATTGACACATATAAAATGTGTACAAACCGTGGTTAGAATAGACACGGTTTAAAAATTATGGCTAAATCATGACTGCAATAGCCACTATTTTGCCACAGTATTTTCGTGACTATATTATTTTTTCTATACCCTATTCTAATCTCAAAACTAAATCATACAACATATAATAAATTTAATTTTTAAATATAAATGTTAAAACTCAAATATTAAACTTAAACTCTAAATCTAATCATTTTAAACTCAAATTCTTATATTTTAAATCTAAACCCTAAACTACATACTTCAAACCCTCCATATGCTCTACACCCTATATCATATTCTAAACTCTATATCATTATAAACATTAAAATTTAACATTTAAACAAAAATCATACTGAAGCTAATATCCAACACTCCAAAAATTATAACACTATTTAAATAAATCATAAAATTATACACTTTATGAACTTTAAATAAGATCAGTATATTTTAAAATAATGAATTAATCTAAAACCCTAAATACTAAATAAAAAACTAAATAATATAACTAAAACTAATTTATAACTCTTATAAAAGTTCATCTTTCATAACTAGTTTTTTGAAAGATTAAACACAAACCTTTTTTTGTACACCACTAAACACCAACCTGCAAACCATTAAACCTTACCTCGTTTTCTAATTCTAAGAAAATTATAAAGTTGAATAAAAATGGGAAAAATGTTTTTTTAGGGCAAAAAAATAGGTACATTGTCCCATTAGGCTAATTTCTATTTTGCATCATTTTTGTCAATTATGCCCTTTAATATTTTCGAAAATAAATCAAATAAATAATTTTACAAACTAAAAAAATTTCTAAAAATAGTAACTACTGATGAAATACTAATATCAACTTAGTCATATATTTTTTAAGTTCTAAAAATGTTAAAATTATAATTTCAAATTTTGTTCTACAAAAAGTAGAATTCGTATTCTGATTAGTAGAAACTACAATCTACATTTTGCATTGAATCTACTATTTTAGAATATGGATTCTACGAAAATAATGATAATCTAATTTTTTTTGGAATGCACATTCCACGCTTTACATGTCATTCTAAAATCTGTAGAAATCGGAATCTACACATTACTATAAATCTAAAACTTGTAGAAATCAGAATCTACACATTACTTTATATCTAAAACGCGTAGAAATTAAGTTCTAACATATTTATTGTATTCGACATATAGTAGAATACATATTCTACAGATAAGGTTTATCTCTTCCGAAAATATGAGAATAAAATATTTGAGAATATTTTAATTTCTATATCCGAAATATTCGATATTTTCACAAAAAAACGTCCTAAGCCCTTCCTCACGCCATCTTTTTTTGTGTGTTATTTATATATATATATATATATATATATATATATATATATATATATATATATATATATATATATTTTTGTCAATATATATATATTTTTAGTTACTTCAAAAATACATTAAATAATATATTATAATTATTTACAACTGTAATTTTGATTTTATAATTGAATTGTTAGTTTAAAAAAACTTATTTAGATTATATAATTTAATTATATATATTATAATTATTTACTAATTGTATTTAAATTTTAAAGTTGAATTTTAAATTTTTGTTTTTAAATTATTTAGATTATATAATTATATTATAATTATTTAATAATTAGTTTACTAATTGTAATTTTTATTTTATAATTAATTGTTGTTTTTATTATTACTTAGGTTACATAAATAATTAATATATATATTATTAATTATTTGGTAATTATAATTTCGAGTTTTAACTAAAATTTAAGGGTATTACTGTCATTTTGAAAATAATTAGCCTAATAGAACAATTAATGTTTTGTTTAGCCTAGAGGGACAATATACCTATTTTTTTGGTTTAAAAAAGCAATTTTTCCAATAAAAATTAAAAGAAAAGAAGGAATTTTGTGATTGGTCTAGCCACATGTACAAGGATTCTAATCTTATCCGTTGAATACATTTAATCCAACGAATCAGATTCCTTTTCATCTCTCTCTCACTTCTTTCTTTATCATTCTTTGCTTTTCGAATCGTTTCTTCTCCTCTCTTTCTCAGATTTTGACATTACCATTTTAGTTACCAGAGTTCCTCCTCATCACAAAAGAGCATTGAAGAAAGAGAAAGTGTAAGAACCAGTTCTCTTCATCTTCACCAGAAACAATCGTTAAAGGTAAGTAGAAGAAGAAGCCATTTACATATGTTTTTGTTGGAAACAAAACCCTTTTCAGCTCCCCCAGTTCTAATCTTGATTGTTGTCATTTCTAGACAGAAGAGATGGAAAGCTCTAGCCCCACCATCGCCATCTTCCGCTCGGCAATCAAAGCAATCACCACCGTCACAGCGACAGATCTACTTGACGAAGCTCGTTCATTCTCGGAGGAAACACCGGAGCAAGCTCACAGAGGAAGTTCATGGAGGAAGCCGTCTCAACCACCATCACCACGAAATCTGTCTCATCCAGATTGAGTCGTCGCTTCAGCCATAACATCCAGAGCCCGTGGAGGTGTCGGTGGAGAAGCTGGCGGCGGAACCGGTGNCACAGCGACAGATCTACTTGACGAAGCTCGTTCATTCTCGGAGGAAACACCGGAGCAAGCTCACAGAGGAAGTTCATGGAGGAAGCCGTCTCAACCACCATCACCACGAAATCTGTCTCATCCAGATTGAGTCGTCGCTTCAGCCATAACATCCAGAGCCCGTGGAGGTGTCGGTGGAGAAGCTGGCGGCGGAACCGGTTGTTTGAGCTGGTGGAGGGATAATATGTATAATATATATGTATGTAACTATATGTAATTATGTATAATGTATATACAAATTTTTGTTTTCAATTTTTTTGTAATTTAATTATTATTATTTTTTTTTTTTTGATAATAGTTACGTATTAGACACGATAATAACGTGACTAGCTACACACGATTATTTCTGTGTTATTTTCGTGACCATTTTTGTCATGACTTAAACTGTGTCCAAAACGTGACTATTATAGTCACGAATTGTCACGATTATTTTTGGTCACGATCGTATAGACACGATTTTTTTTCCGTGACTTTTCGTGACTAAATTGCTCTATAGTCACGAAAAAAAGATTATAGTCACAAAAATTATCGTGTCTATTTGGTAATTTTCTACTAGTGTTAGGCCAAAGATAGTGTTGCCACGTTTGAAGGCTCTCACCAAGGCATAGAGTTCCTGGTCGTATGTGGGGTAGTTGAGCATGGCTCCTCCAAGCTTCTCACTGAAATAAGCCACTGGTTTTCCATCTTGCATCAACACAGCACCAATACCAACACCATAAGCATCACATTCGATTTCAAAAGATTTAGAAAAATCTGGAAGTACAAGTAAAGGGGCATTAGTCAACTTCTCTTTAAGGAATTCGAATGCTTCTTCTTGAGATGGTCCCTATTTGAACCCCATATTCTTCTTGATTACTTCAGTAAGAGGAGCGGCCAAGGTACTGAAGTTTTGAACAAATCGCCTATAGAAACCGGCAAGGCCATAGAAGCTTCTCACTTCACCAATGGTGGTCGGAATTGGCCAGTCCCGAATTTCTTGGACCTTCTGCTCGTCCACTCTCAAGCCATCTGCACGTACAACAAAACCTAGAAAGACCACATGCGCTGTGCCAAAAGAACACTTTCCAAGATTAGCAAACAAACGTTCCTTTCAAAAGACTTCAAGAACAGACTTAAAGATCATATCAGCCTATCAGTACGTGTGGGTCGATTTTTCGTGGCCTGATGGACCAGTCTGGACAGTCCTTGGTCCATCCAGGCAGTACGGATAGCTGATCGTATAAGCCTATCAATACATGTGGGTCATTTTCCATGTACTGATGGGACCAGTCTGGACAGTCCATCGTCCGTTGAGTTAAATCCTTCCATTCAATACAGATAAGGCTGATCATATCAGCCTATCAGTACGTGTGGGTCAATTTTTCATGTCGTGATGGACCAGTCTGGACAGTACTTGGTCCTTCCAGGCAGTATTGTTGGCTGATCGTATCAGCCTATCAGTACGTATGGGTCATTTTTCATTAACTAATGGGACCAGTCCGGACAATCTATGGTCCGTTGAGTTAAATCCTTCCATTCAGTACGGTTAACAGTTCTTGGTCCATCAAGGCAGTACGGATGGCTGATCGTCTCAGCCTATCAGTACGTATGGGTCATTTTTCATGTACAGGTGGGAGCAGTCTTTACAGTCCACGGTCTGTTGATTTAAGTCCTTTCGTTCAGTTCGGATAAGGCTGATATGATCAGCCTATCACTACATGTGGGTCGATTTTTCAGGGCCTGATGGACCAGCCTGGACAGTCCTTGGTCCTTCCAGGCAGTACGGATGGCTGATCGTATAAGCCTATCAATATGTGTGGGTCATTTTTCATGTACTGATGGGACCAGTGTGGACAGTCCATGGTCCGTTGAGTTAAATCCTTTCATTCAGTATGGATAAGGCTGATCATATCAGCATATCAGTACGTGTGGGTCGATTTTTTGTGGCCTGATGGACCAGTCTGGAGAGTCCTTTGTCCTTCCAGGCAGTACGGATGGCTGATCGTATCAGCCTATCAGTACGTATGGGTCATTTTTCATGTACTGATGGGACCAGTGAGGACAGTCCCTGGTCTGTTAGTTAAATCCTTCCATTCAGTATGGTTAAGGCTGATCATATCAGCCTATCAGTACGTGTGGGTCAATTTTTCATGGCCTGATGGACCAGTCTAAACAGTACTTGGTCCAACCAGGGAGTATGGATGGTTGATCGAATAAGCCTATCAATACGTGTGGGTCATTATTCATGTACTAATGGGACCAGTCAGGACAGTCCATGGTCCATTGAGTTAAGTCCGTCTGTTCAGTACAGGTAAGGCTGATCATATCAGCCTATGGTCCGTCTTTACAGTCCATGGTCCGTTGAGTTAAGTCCTTTCGTTCAGTACAAATAAGGCTGATCATATCAGCCTATCAGTACGTGTGGGTCGATTTTTCGTGGCCGGATGGACCAGTCTGGACAGTCCTTGGTCCATCCAGGCAGTACGGATAGCTGATCGTATAAGCCTATCAATACATGTGGGTCATTTTCCATGTACTGATGGGACCAGTCTGGACAGTCCATGGTCCGTTGAGTTAAATCCTTCCATTCAATACAGATAAGGCTGATCATATCAGCCTATCAGTACGTGTGGGTCAATTTTTCATGTTGTGATGGACCAGTCTTGACAGTACTTGGTCCTTCCAGGCAGTATTGTTGGCTGATCGTATCAGCCTATCAGTACGTATGGGTCATTTTTCATTAACTAATGGGACCAGTCCGGACAATCTATGGTCCGTTGAGTTAAATCCTTCCATTCAGTACGGTTGACAGTCCTTGGTCCTTCCAGGCAGTACGGATGGCTGATCGTATAAGCCTATCAATATGTGTGGGTCATTTTTCATGTACTGATGGGACCAGTGTGGACAGTCCATGGTCCGTTGAGTTAAATCCTTTCATTCAGTATGGATAAGGCTGATCATATCAGCATATCAGTACGTGTGGGTCGATTTTTTGTGGCCTGATGGACCAGTCTGGAGAGTCCTTTGTCCTTCCAGGCAGTACGGATGGCTGATCGTATCAGCCTATCAGTACATATGGGTCATTTTTCATGTACTGATGGGACCAGTGAGGACAGTCCCTGGTCTGTTAGTTAAATCCTTCCATTCAGTATGGTTAAGGCTGATCATATCAGTCTATCAGTACGTATGGGTTGATTTTTTCATGGCTTGATGGGCCAGTCTGGAAAGTTCCTGGTCCATCCAGGCAGTACAGATGGCTGATTGTATCAGCCTATCAGTATGTATGTGTCAATTTTTCATGGCCTGATGGACCTTTATGGACAGTCTTTGTTCCTTCCAGGAAGTACGGATTGCTGATCGTATCAGCCTATCAGTATGCATGGGTCATTTTTCATGGCCTGATGGACCAGTCTGGACAGTCCTTTGTCCTTCCAGGCAGTACGGATGGCCGATCATATCACCCTATCAATACGTATGGGTCATTTTTCATGTACTAATGGGACCAGTCCGGACAGTCCATGGTAAGTTGAGTTAAATCCTTCCATTCAGTACGGATAAGGCTGATCATATCAGCCTATCAGGATGTATGGGTCGACTTTTCATGGCCTGATGGACCAGTCTGGACAGTCCTTGGTCCTTCCAGGCAGGATGGATGGCTGATCGTACCAGCCTATCAGTACATATGGGTCATTTTGCATGTACGGATGGGACTAGTATGGACAGTCCTTGGTCCGTTGAGTTAAATCCTTTTATTCAGTATGGTTAAGGCTGATCATATCAGCCTATCAGTACGTATGGGTTGATTTTTCATGGCTTGATGGACCAGTCTGGAAAGTTCCTGGTCCATCCAGGAAGTACGGATGGCTGATCGTATCAGCCTATCAGTACGTATGGGTCATTTTTCATGTACTGATGGCACCATTCTGGACAGTCCATGGTCCGTTGATTTAAGTCCTTCCATTCAGTACAAATAAGTTTGATCATATCAGCCTATCAGTACATATGAGTCAATTTTTCCTGGCCTGATGGACCAGCCTGGACAGTCCTTTGTCCTTCCAGGCAGTACGGATAGCTGATCGTATCAGCTTATCAGTACGTATGAGTCATTTTTCATGTACTGATGGGACCATTCCGGACAGTCCATGATCCGTCAAGTTAAATCCTTCCATTCAGTAAGGATAAGGCTGATCATATCAGCCTATCAGGACGTATGGTTCGATTTTTCATTGCCTGATGGACCAGTCTGGAAAGTCCTTGGTCCTTCCAGGAAGGATGGATGGCTGATCGTTTTAGCCTATCAGTACATATGGGTCATTTTTCATGTACTGATGGGACCAGTCAGGATAGTCCATGGTCTGTTGAGTTATATCTTTCCATTCAGTATGGTTATGGCTGATCATATCAGCCTATCAGTACGTATGGGTTGATTTTTTCATGGCTTGATGGACCAGTCTGGAAAGTTCCTGGTCCATCCAGGCAGTACAGATGGCTGATCGTATCAGCCTATCAGTACGTATGTGTCAATTTTTCATGGCCTGATGGACCTTTCTTGACAGTGTTTGTTCCTTCCAGGCAGTATGGATTGCTGATCGTATCAGCCTATCAGTACCTATGGGTCATTTTTCATGGCCTGATGGACCAGTCTGAACAGTCCTTTGTCCTTCCAGGCAGTACGGGTGGCTGATCGTATCAGCCTATCAGTACGTATGGGTAATTTTTCATGTACTGATGGGACCAGTCCGGACAGTCCATGGTACGTTGAGTTAAATCCTTCCATTCAGTACGGATAAGGCTGATCATATCAGCCTATCAGGATGTATGGGTTGATTTTTTCATGGCCTGATGGACCAGTCTGGACTGTCCTTGGTCCTTCCAGGCAGGACGTATGGCTGATCGTATCAGCCTATCAGTACATATGGGTCATTTTCCTTGTACTGATGGGACCAGTCAGGATAGTCCATGGTCTGTTGAGTTAAATACTTCAATTCAGCATGGTTAAGGCTGATCATATCAGCCTATCAGTACGTATGGGTTGATTTTTTTTTGGCTTGATGGACCAGTCTGGAAAGTTCCTGGTCCATCCAGGCAGTACGGATGGCTGATCGTATCATCCTATCAGTACGTGTGGGTAACTTTTCATGTATTGATGGCACCAATTTAGACAGTCCATGGTCCGTTGAGTTAAATCCTTCCATTCAGTACGGATTAGGCTGATCATATCAGCCTATCAATACGTATGGGTTGATTTTTCATGGCCTATTGGACTAGTCTGGACAGTACTTGGTCCTTCCAGGCAGTACATATGGCTGATCGTATCAGCCTATCAGTATGTATGGGTCAATTTTTCATGGCCTGATGGACCAGTCTGGACAGTGTTTGTTCCTTCCAGGAAGTACGGATTGTTGATCCTATCAGCCTATCAGTACGTATGCGTCATTTTTCATGGCCTGATGGACCGGTCTGGACAGTCCTTGGTCCTTCCAGGCAGGACGGATGGCTGATCGTATCAGGCTATCACTACATATGGGTCATTTTTCATGTACTGATGGGACTAGTATGGACAGTCCATGGTCCGTTGAGTTAAATCCTTTTATTCAGAACGGTTAAGGCTGATCATATCAGCATATCAGTATGTATGGGTTGATTTTTTCACGGCTTGATGGACCAGTCTGGAAAGTTCCTGGTCCATCCAACAAGTAATGGATGGCTGATCGTATCTCCCTATCAGTACGTATGGGTCATTTTTCATATACTGATGGCACCATTCTCGACAGTCCATGGTCCGTTAAGTTAAACCCTTCCATTCAGTACAAATACGGCTGATCATATTGGCCTATTAGTACATATGAGTGAATTTTTCATGGCCTGATGGACCAGTATAGACAGTCCTTTGTCCTTACAGGCAGTACGGATGGCTGATCATTTCAGCCTATCAGTACGTATGGGTCATTTTTCATGTACTGATGGGACCAGTCCGGACAGTCCATGGTCCGTTAAGTATAATCCTTCCATTCAGTAAGGACAAGGCTGATCATATCAGCCTATCAAGATGTATGGGTCGATTTTTCATGGCCTGATGGACCAGTCTGGACAGTCCTTCATCGTTCCAGGCAGGACAGATGGCTGATCGTATCAGCCTATCAGTACATATGGGTCATTTTTCATGTACTGATGGGACCAGTCAGGACAGTCAATGGTCCGTTGAGTTAAATCCTTCCATTCAGTATGTTTAAGGCTGATCATGTCAGCCTATCAGTACGTATGGGTTGATTTTTTCATGGCTTGATGGACCAGTCTGGAAAGTTCCTGGTTCATCCAGGCAGTACGGATGGCTGATCGTATCATCCTATCAGTACATATGGGTCATTTTTCATGTACTGATGGCACTATTCTGGACAGTCCATGGTCCGTTGAGTTAAATCCTTCCATTCAGTACGGATAATGCTGATCATCAGCCTATCAATACGTATGGGTCCATTTTTCATGGCCTATTGGACTAGTCTGGACAGTCCTTTGTCCTTCCAGGCAGTACGGATAGCTGATCATATCAGCTTATCAGTACGTATGGGTCATTTTTCATGTACTGATGGGACCAGTCCGGACAGTCCATGGTCCGTTAAGTTTAATCCTTCCATTCAGTAAGGATAAGGCTGATCGTATCAGTCTATCAGTACGTATGGGTCGATTTTTCATGGCTTGATGGACCAGTCTGGACAGTCTTTGTTCCTTCGAGGCAGTACGGATTGCTGATCGTATCAGCCTATCAGTACGTATGAGTCATTTTTCATGTACTGATGGGACCAGTCCAGACAGTCTATGACTATTAAGTTAAATCCTTCCATTCAGTACGGTTAAGGCTGATCATATCAGTCTCTCAGTACGTATGGGTCGATTTTTCATGGTCTGTTGGACCAGCCTGGACAGTCCTTG
>MU108309.1:0-29639 GCA_012274485.2 Sinapis alba
TTCCAATAGCTCCACCACAGAGAACAAAGATGGGACCTCAGAGGAGGATGGGAATATATGTTGGATATGAATCTCCCACAATCAT
Organism: Sinapis alba; assembly: GCA_012274485.2. Classification (NCBI taxonomy): domain Eukaryota; kingdom Viridiplantae; phylum Streptophyta; class Magnoliopsida; order Brassicales; family Brassicaceae; genus Sinapis; species Sinapis alba. Next base: position 86 of record MU108309.1, read on the forward strand.
AAAATACCTTGAGCCAACCACGGGTGATTTATTTAAGGCCAGGTATGCGGATTGCCATTTCATGGAATCCGAGTATCCAACATTAGGAAATGAAAATCATGGGCTGATAAAAGAAATAACATGGAATCATACATCCCAAACATGGCAAGATCCTCGGACTCAAGCATGTGATCTTGAGGTCCAAAAGATAATACATTTGCAAGAGTTAGCTAATAAATTGCCTGATTCCTTTACTGACCCAAATCGTGTGACTAAGTCATACATACCAGCAGCCAATGCACCTATAAGAATTGATGTTCAAGAGGGACACAATCAAGTGGCTACAGAGTCTAAGGCACGTCTCAAACGTGGTAGACCAATTGGTTCCAAAGACAAGAACCCTCGGAAAGCAAAGAATGGTGCAAAACAATCCGTGGACGAGGGGAAACTTGACTTGGTCGATGTGGCCGATCCAAGGATGGACGAGCCAGCATCCGAGAAAGCTCCTCATGAGCCGGATGGACCAAGGGACAATGACATGAGTATTCCAAAGGATGCCAAGATACCTAATGAGGATTGGGACGCCAAAACTCAGGGTATTGAAGCTCCTGACAATAATGAGATCTCTATAAACTATGTCATGTCCGGAAAACAATGGAACAGAAAACATGTCGACATAGATGAAATATTTGCATGCAATATAGCACTTGAAATCATGGATATGAATGAGGATCATGAACCCACGTCTATATATGAGTGCACTCAAAGATCAGATTGGCTCAAATGGAAAGAGGCCATAAACGTGGAGTTAACATCATTAAGGAAAAGAGAGGTCTTTGGTCATATAGTTCAGACACCTCTTGGTGTGAAGCCAGTTGGACATAAATGGGTCTTTGTGAGAAAAAGAAATGAACATGGAAATGTTGTAAGACACAAAGGTCGTTTGGTGGCACAAGGATTCTCACAGAGACCAGGAATCGATTATGAGGAAACATATTCCCCTGTGGTGGATGCAACAACATTTAGATTCCTGATAAGTCTGGCCATAAGAGAAGGATTAGACCTACGGTTAATGGATGTAGTAACCGCCTATCTATATGGTCCACTGGATAATGAAATATACATGAAAGTACCAGAAGGCATAGAGTTGCCTAAGAAAGCCAAAGGTTCTCGAGAACAATATTGTATCAAACTAAACAAGTCCTTATATGGATTGAAACAATCCGGACGGATGTGGTACAATAGGCTAAGTGAATACTTAATGAAAGAAGGCTACAAGAATGATCAAGTAAGCCCATGTATATTCATTAAGAGATCCGACCAAGGCTATGTGATCATAGCTGTATATGTGGATGATTTGAATATCATTGGAACCACAAAAGAGATTTCCCAAACGGTCGAGTATCTCAAGAAAGAGTTTGAAATGAAAGATTTGGGAAAGACAAAATTTTGTCTGGGACTACAGATAGAACATCTTAAGGATGGTATCCTTGTGCACCAAAAGACTTACACAGAAAAGGTTCTGAAAAGGTTTAACATGGACCAATCACATCCTTTAAGTAGTCCCATGGTCGTGAGGTCCCTTGGACTAGACACTGACCCATTCAGACCTAAGATGGACGAGGAAGAAGTCCTTGGTCCGGAATTCCCATACCTAAGTGCTATAGGTGCTTTGATGTATTTGACAACCCATACTAGGCCGGACATATGTTTTGCTGTGAGCTTACTGTCTAGATTCAGTTCATGTCCGACCATAAGGCATTGGAATGGGATTAAACATATCCTACGTTACCTACAAGGAACTAAAGATATAGGATTGTTTTATGCTAACCAAAACAAAGAGGATTTGATTGGTTTTGCAGATGCAGGATATATGTCTGACCCACATTGTGCTAGGTCTCAAACCGGCTATGTGTTCACCTATGGAGGAACAGCCATTTCATGGAGATCAATGAAGCAGACCATAGCAGCTACCTCATCCAACCACTCGGAGATATTGGCTATCCATGAAGCAAGTAGAGAATGTGTATGGCTAAGGCTAATGACACATCATATCCGAGAGACATGTGGACTTGCAGATGGAAAGGAACCTCCCACGGTTCTATATGAGGACAATGCGGCCTGTATAGCTCAGCTCAAAGATGGATACATCAAGGGCGACCGGACCAAGCACATCTTACCCAAGTTCTTCTTCACACATGAACTGCAGAAGGATGGAGAGGTCAAAGTACTCCAGGTCAGGTCAAGTGACAATTCAGCCGACCTCTTCACTAAAGCCCTACCAACATCTACGCTCAAGAAACTTATGTACCAGATTGGAATGCGTAGACTGAAGGACCTTCAGTGATGTCCAAATCAGGGGGAGTGATACGGTTGTACTCTTTTTCCTTCACTATGGTTTTGTCCCACTGGGTTTTCCTAGTAAGGTTTTAATGAGGCAACATACCAAACGTATCATGAGCCCTATATGGTTATGGCATCCAGGGGGAGTGTTGTAAACCGGATGGTTTAGAGGATGTTCCATAACCGAGAAAATGATCCTGGGTCGTGTTCAGCTTAAGTGAGAGTGTCACTATAGTGAAGAGAGTGAGAGTGGTCGATGGCAAGCTGGAACCGTCCTTATCCACTCTCGGATAAGGACCAAATATATGGCGACCCGATTCTTCCTTATCTTGGTCGATGGAGAATATTCTCCTTGTACTTATCCTTTGTTTCCTTTTGTAGTTATCTCTTATGGGACAAAGTCCCACATCGCCTAACACATTGTAAAAGTCGGCCAATGCTTCCATATATAAGGAAGCATTGCCTTGCCCATTATGAATAACACAATACACCTTCTCNTGTCACTATAGTGAAGAGAGTGAGAGTGGTCGATGGCAAGCTGGAACCGTCCTTATCCACTCTCGGATAAGGACCAAATATATGGCGACCCGATTCTTCCTTATCTTGGTCGATGGAGAATATTCTCCTTGTACTTATCCTTTGTTTCCTTTTGTAGTTATCTCTTATGGGACAAAGTCCCACATCGCCTAACACATTGTAAAAGTCGGCCAATGCTTCCATATATAAGGAAGCATTGCCTTGCCCATTATGAATAACACAATACACCTTCTCATATACAATACAAAGCATTCGACCACCTCCTCCTTTCTCTCTTATATTCTCGCAAACCTCAAGCCAAGATCATCAAGATCACAACAACTATCTAATTCAAGTTTAGAATGTCTTCTAACCAATACTAAGAAATAGACTGAATCGTCTACCAGACTATCAGATATTGTAGTATATTCCCAGGTTTCATCTACCACTTAACCACATTCATACGTGAAAAGATATTGATCATACATGTATTTTTTTATCCAAGCAAAATGTTCAATGATTTAACCACGAAACATCATATCATAATAATTAGTTCATTTTATATATATATATATATATATATATTTTTTTTTTTTTTAAATGCTGCCAGAAAGTAAAGAAGGGAAATAGAAACAATTGTAAACCTCTCTTCCACGTTTACCAAATCAGGTAAAAAACTTAACATATGAAAAATTTCAAACTTCAGTGATTGAAGCAAATACGCCTCCGTCTGTTTTAGAACTTTTAACTATCTCGTGAAGCAATAGTTTCACTAGTTCTAACGTAACGACCTATGTTTATCTCATGACTCAGAAATTTAGACTTGAATATATTAATTTGCCTAATAGTATATTTTTGAGGGAAACCATGAGTATTAAATTTGAATTTGTGTATTTTCCTCTTGCCTTTAATCTAACGAATGTGGTGGAGCTCTAGCCACATGAGCTAGAGGCTTTGGCATTTTATACTCGTTTTGAGCAATTTTTCCTGGTTACTCAATAAACACACGGCTTTTTCGAAGCCGGTTCGATCATATATATACTTACATATTTGCTTAACCTGTATATTAATACTGAGGTTGGGATTTTCGAGTAACAAAAAGTTGGTGATTGTGATTTAAGTGAGATTATAGGGCATTGTTCCTCGCTACGTAGATTTCAATTTTCCTGAAAAATCATTGCATATTTTTGTTTTATCACTTATAATTAAATTTGAAATACGGGTTATATATAAACTCAAACCGAAAGTACAAACTTTACATATATAATATTATGGCAAAAACTAAATACATTTTCTATTATTAGTTATCTGTTATAACTATGATGATTGAGTATCATTAAATAATATGTTTTTTTTCTAAGAGCAAAAAATATTATAAACTTAAACGTCAATTTATGAATTTTATCCTATCAACTAAATTGTAAATCTTATATATTAAATCCTAATCCGAACTCATACTCTAAACATAAAAGATAAAATTATGAATCCCAAAACTTAATGTAAATCTTAATCTATTTATTTCTCTTAGTTATCTATTTGATGGTTAGACAGTTTACAATGTTTTGTAGTCTTATGTTATCTTTTAACAACTCCCGAAAATGTCACAGAGAGTTTATTCTATAAATAGTTTTACTTCAAAACACAATAGGAGTATATTTTTTAACTAAACTTCTGCTGATATTTGTATTTAATAACTTTTTATGTAAAAAGGGACCAGATAAAATGATGATTCACGATTTGTTGTGTGCAAGTAATTGCCTATCTTTGAAGGGACACGAGTGCCAGACAATAATTGGAGGTCAATCACCACGTGGATTAACGAAACACCACAATGACACATTAAACAAATCAGTTTATTTGTTTTTCTATGTAACATTTGGCACTGTTCCTTAAACTACTAATTTTGGTCAAACTGATTAAATCACTTTATTTTTAAATGTATGATTCAAATATACTACAAATTCCATTGCAAGATTTTTTAAAAAAAACTATCATTGTATCAACTGAAAAATCATAATCGATTGATATCTTAAAAAAAAAAAAGTTAATCAATAGACTAAGGAGTTCTGCCAAACTTAAAAAAGTAAATTAATGATAAGATGCGGGAAACAGATAAAGATGAGAAAATGTTGCAAGCTTTTTATAAAAATATATAACAACCCCTGGGCAAATACGTTCTATAGTTTACAAAAATGAAATAATCAAAGATCTGAGAAATGTATATAGATATATAAGTGACAAAAACCATTTCACTAAATACGATCAATATTAAATAAAATTATGTTCTGTGTAGTTCCAAAAAAATTCCCTGTCACGGTGAGGAGACGGCTTCTATGGCGCTACCCAATGGCCACGCAGCTTCCACTGCGTGCTCTCCGTACTTCACCTTCTTCACTAACGTTATCGTCTGCGATGGCTCCAATCCTATTTTTATTTCATGCCCAAAAAATAATCAATAAAAAGTTGACAAATGAATAAACACAAAAGAAACTTACAAACAAAAAAAAGCTTCAAATAATTTGTGCAGTATCGTGACCAATGTTGGAAGGGGAAGAAAGTGAGATACTTACCGAACCCATTAACGAGCAGAGTATATTGGTAAACGAGATCCATGCACAAGTAAGGCAAATTATCTTCCTCCACACGTGGGAACTTTGATTTTCCCTCCTCCATCTTCATACTACAAGCTTTTTTTGCTGCTTTCTCAAAGTCCATTGGACGAACTGTAGCAACAGGTTGCTTGGGGTCTACGAATCCAGCCTGTGCATATGACCAATCACATTGTCCAGAGTTTAATAAAGAAACAACAGGTCGTGGTGTGTAAATGGGGTGTGTCAAAGAAAGAAAAGTAGAGGTGTCTTTTTTGTTGGTTTACCTCAGCAGCACGATCGAAGAAAAAAGAAGCAACGAACATGTTCTTTTGGCCACCACCTCGACCACCATTCCATACTCCACCAAATGTGCATTTCATGTGTGTACAGAGTGTATCATTTACTTTGAGTGCGTTGATGGTTAACCTCCGGCACTCATCGAGACTCGCGCCAGATTGCACAGCAGCGGTTTTAAACACTTCTCCTCCATACTTGTAAGTACCTACAGTGATACAATATGTCAGAGAAGAAATGGAAAAACTATGGATTCAATCTGCTAAGAGCAATTACATATCCAGAGAGTTCTAGCTTAAGGATGGCAAAGGTAATGGCAACAATGAAATCTGTGTCATACGATGAGGATAAATGCAAAGACGTCAAGTTGGAAAGAAACAGCTTAAACAATACTCTCTCACCATCATAGCCTGACACGATGCAGGGGTGGTTTGAATCTTCAGAAACTTTCAAAATCTCTGCTCGGGCGGCTAGTAATCCGTAATGTAGGTAACTACAAGCAATAAGAGGCAACTAGCATCTCACATTAAAGATTTTACTATATAAACAATTTGTGTGGCTGGCATATAAGGAGAAAGAGATTTGAAGAAACATGAAATCAAGGAACCCATAACAGCTGACTAACCTGTGAACGTAGAGGAAATACTTCCGTCCCTTCAGATACATTTCTTGGACATAAGAATCCTCTCCTTCTAACGGTTTTGGTGCCGTTGCAGCATCTTCCTCGGATATAGCATATGCCATTTGAACAGAACCCCCTCCAAGATCAACCACTCCAACCGTATCTGAGTATGGTTTTCCCAGGTTCCTTAGCAAGTAGTTTATTGTCACCTGCAAAGTCGAAGTCCATTAAACTAGACTTCAAAATATTACAGTTGCCATAGTGGAAACTGAATAATTACGAAACTAGTGGCAATTGAACGCTTCTTATTGACTAAGAAACTAGAAAAGACTAAAGGCAAAGAAGCAGACACATAAGAAATACAGCAACATGACTTCCTGTAAGACACGAACATATGTGGGACAACTTACCCACTGATAAGAACCTTCCTGAGTACCATCCAGCACAGTAACAGCATTTGCCTCAGTTTTCAGCATGCTTCTATCTCTCAAGAGCTCCTTAACCTTATAAACAAAATTACAATAAAGTATAAGATCTAAGTGAGCAGGCGAATGTGCATGAAAAAGTATACAGAAATAAAAATTACCGCTTGCAAAATGTTCTCGGATGCTTCATGACCCAGCGTCCTCAAACCTGCAGTTGCCTAACGAAAAACCATTTCATATAACTCACAAAATAAACAACGACAATATGAAATAGCTACTCTGTTTCCATACCCCAACTCTGACAGGTGTCTTAGGACGCAACTCCCGTGGAACAGAAGCTTCTGCTTTGTCAAGAAGAGACACCAAAGAGTTTGCTGCTTGTCGTGGATCAGTAGGATATGCGCTCAAGCCTGGTTTTAGCTGAAATCAAATCAATGAACAGTTTAGAGCCAAATCTCCAACAAGCATAAGTCTTTCCACACACTTACAAGTGACAATCATATCAACTTAAACAACACAAATGTACCACGAATCACCCTAAGAAATTGAATCAAGCTAACGTCACAAGATCTATCAAGCAATGCAGGTAAAAATGGTAGTTCTAATGCCAAATCCAGTACACATTCATGAACAATCTCCAAACTGTTGCTACCTGTAGGAAGAGCTCAAGTTCATTCCCGAGAGGAAGAAGATCCAAATTCCGATCAAAACAGTAGACATGAACACGGCTTCCAGAGCTTCCAGCATCAAAAATCACAGCGTAGTTCTTCGGAGGCCTTGAGTTAGGGCCTCCCTTACGGTTAAGCACCGTGTACTCTTCAACAACCGCGTCGGACGTCGATCTTCCAGGCATCAGCAGAAGAACGAGACCGATCAGCACAATCGGAACCGAAATCAAGAGCAGGATACCTCGATGGCGTTGGATCTTGTCGGTGATAGACTCGTGCCGTCCAATCCCACGCTTAGCCGTCGTCATCTTCCCTCCGTCTACAGAGAGGAGTCCCTGATGAGATTCGGAGGAATGAGAAGGAGAATGGTGACCGGAGGAGGAAACGGTAGCAGTTCCGGACTCCATGAGCTCAGTGGAGGAAGGCGAACGGTAACGGATCTTACCGTTGCCGGTGCCGGAAGACGCCGTTGTCTGCGGCGGATCCTGTAACGGCTCCAGATCGAACGATGGATTAACAAGAGCGAATTGATCTGGAGAAAAAAGCTTCGATTTCACCTTGAAGCTTCTTCTTCGAGATCTGTATTTGTATTTGAGCGTCAGATACAAACAAAAGACGTTATTGGCTTTCACGATTGCGGGAGAGATGGTAACTCCCACACAACTTCGTTAAACTTGAAATTTTTACTGGGTGAGTTAAAAATGCAAAATGTATCATAATGTTTGCTTTATTTACATAAACAACCCTGATTTTTTATTTGATTTTGGTTTTACCTTTATACTTTGCATTTGTCAGGAACGAGTTCATATTATTTTAATTCTTACAAACAAGTCGTGATGGTGAGTCTTTACTAAACGAAACAAACAACCCTAGACTTTGATACTGGGATAGTCTAGATATGTTCACACTATATAGACAGTGATCAATTTATAGATCAGGTTATTATAGCTGACTGTTAGCATGTAAACTAGACAATTAGTACACAACTCCCGCTTTTGTAATCCTTTAAAGCCCTCAGAGCATGATTAACCCGAGTTTCTTAAGGTGAGGTTCTTAGCGGAAGTTAAGGTGAGGTCCTTATTTAAGAACCGGTTCTTAGCTTTTTTAGTTAAAAGTTAAGAAACAGTTTCTTAATTTCCGCTAAAAACCCCACCTTAAGAAACTCGGGTTAATCATGGTCTCACAATCTTGTCTATCTTTGATCGTGGCACTAGTCGGAACATGAATCAGAAACAACAACAGCAAAATGAATCAAAAGTAGCAAAATTAAGGCCTCTCTAAGCACATTTCATTCTCAGAGTACTGTACATTCATTTCCTTCTATCTTTATAGACTCTCTACATTTGACATATATATCAACAATAATTATGCAAAACTCTCTAGACATTATTTAAGAAGTGATTTGTATACATGTCATAATTATAATCATTTTCACAAAATAAGATGACATTGCATTAAAAAATATGATATAACTTAAAAAAATAATGACATGACATCAAACTAATTATGACATGTAAAGTTTCCTTATAAAAATTTATATTATTTTGCAAGAATTTTTAAATATGGTAATGGCTAATAAATCATATATATATCATCGTTAATATAAAATTTTCATATAAATATTTATTTTTGATAAGACTATTAAAATATATTAATAACTCATATATCACTATTAAAAGTAATATATATATATATATCACATTAATAAAAATAAGCTAAATAAGATTATAATATAATTTTTATATACTATTAATGATCACATGGTTTCCTTTTCACCATTTTTTGGATTCACTTGGTTCCCTTTTGAGCACCAATAGCATCATAAGAGCGAGCAGCAATAACAAAAAGGTAAATAGCCAACTTCTCCAAGGCACGCGGTATCAGAATAATTGATCTCCAGGCAACTCTTCTTGCAATCGTCAATGGTGACACAAGGACCGCTTATGAAGTAAAGATTAGCGAGGTCACACTCCCCCTCCACTTCTGACCAATCCATACAAAACACACACACACACACACATTTGTAAAACATGTCTGTACGTGATTAGGTATTGAGAAAACAGTTTGATTTTACGTTACCTGGAGCAGATAAGAGGAGCATAGAGAGACAAACAACTACAGCAGCAACAACAACTCTGCTGATCAACCTTAAGCTCCCCATTGCTCTTCTTCTTCTTTTTCTTTATGGTTATTACAACCAAAAAGGGTTTCAGTTTATAGCTCTGAAGGTTAGAGGAGTTAGCAAAAGAGGAAACAGATAGTGACCCACTTTATTTTATCATTTGCTCTTCATTACTGGCATTTCTCAATAAGACTCTCCAGTCTCCATGTGATCCACCTCGCCATCTCCAATACATATGTATATTTTTCACAATCCCAAACAAGTCCACTTCCACAAATGATAGACTACATAAAGTTCTATTTTTCTTAATTTTTTAAAAGAAGGAAATTAAGGGACTAACTAAACATGAGGCTCCATGTTTTGAGGATTGTTGGAGAGATCATAATTAATGATCACATGGTTCTCCTCAGAAGATTGGACACACTTAGTAACAGCGAAACAGCGATGGCTATATCGGGATTGCATATGCTACGAAAACACAACTAATCCTTTTCCATTTTAAGACACTCAACATGATGTGTATGTTTTAAAATATAGTACCACATGCACACAGAGGCGGTCAACGACGTGAAACATTCGCATATGACTCCCCAAATTTTTTTAAAAATAATTACACAGAAAAAATTCCAAATTTGTTTTTACAAAAATATTAAATCTTTAACCCCCGATATATATATATATATATATATATATATTTTTAAAAGATTATAACCCCTGATATTGCAGGACACTCCTGCAGTCCTACTTAAACAATGACTATGTTTTGTTGCTGGCCAATGGTTACCCATATGGTCTAACAAAAATGAATGTTATTTTCAATATTAGACCGAGCAAACACTGAGTGAATTGTTGCGACTAGTAATTTATTCTCCAATAATCTTAATTACGAAAAGAAAACTATAACCAAAAGCTTAACAACTCAAGAAAACCACTTCTGGTCCTAATAATAATAATAATAATAATCTCTCATCAGCTTTTGTGTACCTGGTTTACAAAACTGACCAATTGCTTACTCCTCCGTAGTTGAGTATCTCAGTCATCATTTTCTTTAACTCCCTCAGAGTATCAGCGTTTGCCGCTATCAAATTCTATATTTAAATCGCAAAAGAAAAACTCTAAAAACTCGAGAATTGGAGGGGAAAAAAGAAAGGTGAGAGGTGAGAAGTTTCTGTTAGCAATGGAGAGAAGCAAAGAAACAATCTATTTATCCGTTAGTTTTTCAGTTCTGAATTTATTCTTTTTATTTTCATTTAATACATAGGCTGCCACGTCAAATTAATAACGTACGTTTGAGTTTAAGCAACATAACGCCACCTGTAATTCTCTAATACGTTTAACTACGTATGCCACGTCATTGCCGCGTTTTTTTTCTTTTCGTAATCAAATTACATCCCAGGTTCTGATTGGTTAACGAAACAATTTAGATTTTGCGATCATTAATTTATTCTTTATTAATATTATTTTAATCAAAATATATAAATACTAGATCCTCAAACCTAGAACCGCCACGCCGGGAAGAAAACAGCGAATCGAAAATGTCAGCTCCAATCGCGACGTTGCCGGCTCCGAGATCCGCCGCCGACTTATTCTGGGATGACTCTCGTCCTCAATGGTTCAACCCTTCCCTCTTCCTTTCCCCTGTCTTCGACTCTGAGTCCTTCATCTCAGACCTCCGTACACTCGTTCCCTTCGACACACTCCGATCCGAGCTCCGATCACACCTTTCCTCCCTCAACCGCGAACTCCTTGACCACATCAACCGAGACTTCGCGGATTTCGTGAATTTGAGCACTAAGCTCGTTGATATCGACGCAACTGCAGTCCGCATGCGCGCTCCGCTCCTTGAGCTCCGTGAAGAGATTAATACGTTTCGTGGATCTGTGGAGGCTGCACGTGTCGCACGGACGAGTGGATTGCAACAACGTTACGATGCTGATGCTGCAAGGGAGGTTCTGGAATCGTCGCTCGACGCTTTTCGTGTGGTGTCTAAGGTAAAACAGAGTTAAAGGCTTCTGCTTTTCATTGTTACGTAAGTAATCTCTCTTTATTGTTTAATGTAGGTTGAAAAGCTTATACAAGAGCAGCAAGACGGCGCAGCCATGAGAGAAACACAGAGCATACTCCTGGAAAGAATAGCTAGTGAATTGAATCGGCTCAAGTTCCATATGGCTCATGCACAGGTCTTCACTCTCTCTTTCATTGGCTTTGAGAAGACAATAGAATGTCTTACAAGTAATTCTCACTACTATTTTATATGTTATGCATGTCATTACAGAACCTACCTTTCATTGATAACTTAGAGAAGAGGATTCAGAGCGCTAGTGTGTTATTCGATTCTAGCTTGGGTCATTGCTTCATTGACGGGATTAACAACAGCGACTCAAGTGTCCTTTACAACTGCCTATGTGCATACGCTGCTACTGATAACATCAAGAATGCAGAAGAAATTTTTCGTACAACGATTGTGGCGCCATTTGTACATAAAGTTATTGCACATGAAGCATATGATGGAACATCGGGAGATGAACTTGAAAACGATTCCAGACAGATCAAGCATTTCATTGCCAAGGACTGTAAGATGCTGCTAGAAATATCTTCCACTGGTAATTCACTCAAATTTTCTGCGTGATCATATTTGTTGTACATATTCTAAGAAGAATTATACGCAACTAGACAGTAACCTATGCTTATTGGCTTTACTCTCTTAGTATTTTAACGCAACTGCACTGTACTTTTTTCTGTGGTATCTTGTTGTTACAACAGACAAATCGGGTTTACATGTCTTCAACTTCTTGGCAAATTCGATCCTGAAGGAAGTTCTTTCGGCAATCCAGAAAGTAAAACCAGGAGTGTTTTCTCCTGGAAGGCCTACCGAGTTCTTGAAGAATTACAAGGTAAGTTTGGATTTCCTGGCATACCTTGAAGGTAGAGTAACTGATCTGCATCTTTCTCTGTGAACTTATTTCCATTGATACCTGGTGATGAAGTTGCTTGGATGCTTTTCGGTTGAGTCATAATACCATATACTTTTTTGTGAAGGTTACTGTTCGTCAAGGTCTGCTGTAACTAAGTTTCGAGCTGAAGCGGTATGTGTTGAATTCATGAAGCAGTGGAATGTGGGAGTGTACTTTTCACTGAGGTACCCAGAGAAATATCATAGATGGCTACTAACTTGACATCGTAATTATTGGCTTCTCAACTTCTCTAACTCGAAGATGCATAATTTCAGGTTTCAGGAGATAGCTGGAGGCTTGGATTCTGCACTTACTTCTGCTTCTCTGGTTTTCATTCAGGATTCTGACTCAGATAAACAGAATTCACCCACCTTAATGCTTAGACAGAGCGTAACTCTTCTGGAGAGCTTGCGATCATGCTGGAAAGAAGATGTTCTCGTTTTCTCTGCTGCTGATAAATTTCTTCGCTTGGCCTTGCAGCTTCTTTCGAGGTTTGTGACATTAATACTTTCATCTCTCACTAGTTTTTTTTTGTTTAAATTCTAATTTTGATGATGTGTCAATAACATGTAGATACTGCAATTGGGTGTCATCTGCGGTGAATGCTAGAAAGAGTAATGCCAGCCTTAGTCCTGGATGTGAATGGGCAGTTTCAGCCACTGCAGAAGATTTTGTATATGTAAGTTACTTTATATGTGAATTGTTTTTCTGTTCCTTTTATTTCGTAATTTTTGAAATGAATATATTAAATCTGGTCATCGAGACTATTAGGGTTGATCATTTTATGTTTTGGAATTTTTACACGTTAACTTCTTTGCAGGTTATACATGATGTAAATTTTCTAGTCTCAGAAGTTCGTGGCGATTACATTGGACATATATCACAATACTTATCTTCATGCTCCTCGGGAGTTCTGGATTTGGTGAGGAAGAGCATGTTACAGGGTGTAGAATCATTAGAGAATGTCCTACCTTTGGTTATGAAGATCATTACTGAAATTGTTGTTGATAAATCTGTTGAGGTAAATCCCTGGAGAAACATTAGTTACATTATTTAATTTATGCACTTCAAGATTTGTTTGACTGCCTTAGTGAGCACTTGCAAGAACAGTGTTGAGTACAATTTACTTTATAGCTGAGCAGGTTACAGTTATTATTATCCAAAGTACCAATACATATTCAAGTCTGGAATGATAAACTGTTTCTTCTCTCCTTTAGGAGCTAAGGCAGCTCAAGGGAATAGCCGCAACATGTATGATGTCTAACAAACAACTGCCTGTTAGGCACTCACCATACGTGGTTGGACTATTGCGCCCTCTAAAGGTATTCGTTTAGCTTTTGGGTTGAGGTTTTATGTTCATAGGTACTTGACTGATGGATTCTGATGTGTGGATTATTGCATCTTTCTTCTTAATAGGTCTTTTTGGAGGGAGACAAGGTTAGACATTACTTGACCCACAAAACAAGGGATGAGTTATTGCTTGATACTCTCACTGAAATTACCAGGCGGTATTATGAACTAGCTGCTGAACGTCTAAGCGATGTAAGTACTTTTTTAAAACAATAAACATCCAGAAATGGTTGGTGAGTATTATATTTGCAGTAAAAGGCGGGGTAATATGTTGCAGGCGAGAAAAACAGAGACATTTCTTCAGAAATCACGACAAAATGCACAGAAACGAGCAGGTGCAGCATCAGGTGTATCTGTCCATAATGTATCTGGAACAGAGAAGATGTATATGCAGTTGTTCCTTGATCTTCAGGTAACGTTTCATTGTGTTATCTGAAAATTGTAGTTTTGCTAAGCAGCATCATCTGTTAAAATATCTTTACCAGGAGTATGGCCGAAACATTTCTGCGTTGGGGTTGAATCCGGAAGATATCGCGCCTTATTGTTCCCTCTGGAAATGCGTTGCACCTCCGGATAGGCAAAACGCAATTAGTGTTTGAAGACTCGCGCTGCTTTTTCATACAACATATGATATATCATATAAAAAGAGATATAGCATCTTTTCTTCGCTTTGGTTTGTTTACTTAATACAGAGACCAGAGAAGGAAGAGAGTGTTGTTTAAGAGATGGGTGTTTTCCAAAGTTGAATTATCATTGATAGATCTATGAGTTAGTGCCTGCCATCGCCATTCAGTCTTCTGTATGACTTTTGTCGTCGGTATATAACACCACACCGAAGATATTAAGACTTTTATTTTGCTTGTGTTTCTAGGGTCAAGTTTATATATGAATGCATGTGAAGGAATGCCCAATATCCAGTTTTTAGTGATTAGTGTTTAGACCTGGTTTTTGATTAACAATGTTATTTGATAGATCCATAATCTTCAATTATTGGTCAGTGACCCCAGTATGCTCCCACAAGCAAACAAATACACAATGCTTTTCTGATCCAAAATAAGAGAATTTTTAGAGCTCAACCACAAGTAAGCCATAGGGAAAAGATCAAAAAAACATCATAGCTAATGTCACCATACCAATATGCAACAATAGATTAGAGATCAGACGCACTTCAATTCCAATGAATAACCTAATTTACTTAGTTAAGAACTGAGAGCTCATTACTGTGTTCTCTGAGCTTACACACAAAGCAACAACATAAGCAAAGAACACATCTACAAATCGAGATCATGTTTCAAATGTTTGATCAATTATAGCTCAGCACATCATCAAAGCCACAAAGCTTCTAATAAACTCAACAACAAGCTCAAATAATTGAGCTAACAATTGATCAAATTAAGCAAATTCCAAACATCTCAAGACAAGAAATATAAAGTGATAAATATTAAAACTTTCTGATACCAAACACGTAAACATAGCAAAAACATAAGTTCTTAGATATCCAAACAAAACATAAACCCTGAAAATGAAACCTTGCAATGATCCGAAACCGAAACAAAACAAAACAAACCAAGCTTTAACGGTAACTCTTCTGGAAACGAGAACGAGCACCACGACCACCAAACTTCTTCGGCTCGCACCTCCTCGGATCCGCCACAAGCAAAGTCCTATCGTAACGAATAAGGATATCCTTGATCTCCTTCTTCGACTGCTCATCCACATACTTCTGGTAGAAAGCAACGAGCGCCTTGGCGATACTCTGACGGATGGCGTAGACCTGGGAAGTGTGACCACCACCCTTGACACGGATCCTCATGTCAACACCTGCGTAACGGTGCTTGCCGAGGAGAAGGACAGGCTCGAAGATCTTGAATCGGAGGATCTCTGGCTGGAATAGCTCGATTGGGCAACCGTTGAGCTTGATTAGACCGCACCCACGCTTGCAGTGGGTTACAGCCACTGCTGTCTTCTTCCTTCCGAAGCATTGAACGGATTCTTTAGCCGCTTGAGTCGCCATGGTTAGGTCTTCTGATGCTTCTTCCGCCGATAAAATGAAAAACCTAATGCAGAGAGTGGGCGATGAAATGATAAACTCATGATTATATAGTACAATAACCTAGGGCTTCCAGTCACAAAACGCAGCGTTTAAATTAACTGATGAATGAATAAATAAATAAAATCCTAAAACGCAGCGTTTTAAGTTAAATGATAAATAAATAAATAAATAAATAAATAAATAAATAAAAGTCTAAAACGCAGCGTTTAAGTTAACTGATGAAAAACTCCTAAAACGCTGCGTTTTAAGTTAACTGATGATTAAATAAATAAAGTCCTGAAACGCTGCGTTTTAAGTTTAAGTCACCATTTTTCTTCACTTCTTCAGCTCATCTCATCGGAGTAAAGTTTCTCCGGCGAGAAATGTTTCTCCTCCGTCGTTATACCAAAAGAAGCCTCTTTTCTATCTCCAACCCCCATTTCAGAGCCTTCAATGAATCGACTATTCGTCATTTCACCAGTCTCGAGCCTTTGCAAAGCTTCGATTCAAACCCATCAACCAAAGGAGACTACTTCGCGGCGATCAACCACGTCGTCAACGTCGTACGCCGAGAAATCCACCCGGAGAGATCACTAAACCGTCTCCGCCTCCCCGTAACCTCCGAATTCGTGTACAGAGTCCTCCGCGCCACCTCCCGATCCGCCAACGACTCTCTCCGCTTCTTCAACTGGGCTCGATCCAGCCCCAACTACACACCAACCTCCATGGAGTACGAACAGCTCGCAAAGTCTTTAGCTTTACACAAAAAATACGAATCCATGTGGAAAATCCTCAAGCAAATGAAGGATCTCTCTCTAGACATCTCCGGGGAGACTCTCTGCTTCATCATCGAGCAGTACGGTAAGAACGGACACGTGGATCAAGCCGTGGAGCTTTTCAACGGTGTTGGGAAGACTCTCGGATGTCAACAAACCGTTGCGGTTTACAACTCTTTGCTCCACGCCCTTTGTGAGGTTAAGATGTTCCATGGCGCTTATGCTTTGATTAGGAGAATGATAAGGAAAGGTCTCAAGCCTGATAAGAGGACGTACTCTATCTTGGTGAATGGATGGTGTTCTGCTGGGAAGATGAAGGAGGCTCAAGAGTTTCTTGATGAGATGAGCAGGAAAGGGTTTAACCCGCCGGCGCGTGGCCGTGATTTGCTGATTGAAGGGCTGTTGAACGCAGGTTACTTGGAGTCTGCTAAGGAGATGGTGAACAAGATGGCTAAAGGTGGGTTTGTTCCTGATGTTCAGACTTTCAACACTCTTATTGAAGCTATAACTAAGTCAGGGGAAGTTGATTTCTGCGTTGAGATGTATTACACTGCTTGCAAGTTAGGTCTATGTGTGGACATTGATACTTATAAGACGCTTATACCTGCGGTTTCGAAGATTGGGAAGATAGATGAGGCGTTTCGGTTGTTGAATAACTGTGTGGAAGATGGGCATAAGCCGTTTCCGAGTTTGTATGCTCCTATAATCAAGGGGATGTGTAGGAATGGGATGTTTGATGATGCGTTTAGCTTTTTTAGTGACATGAAGGTGAAGGCTCACCCGCCTAACAGGCCGGTTTACACAATGTTGATAACAATGTGTGGTCGTGGTGGGAAGTTTGTGGATGCAGCTAATTATTTGGTTGAGATGACGGAGGTGGGTTTGGTTCCGATATCGAGGTGCTTTGATATGGTTACTGATGGGTTGAAGAATAGTGGGAAGCATGATTTGGCTATGCGGATAGAGCAGTTGGAAGTTCAGCTTAGAGGAGTTTGAAATAGTGCTTGCTGAGACTTATAACTGCTATAAAACTTGGAAATTTTGTAGAAACTCAGCTACTTTTTGGTTCGAGCATCAAGTACTTGGAGCTGAGTGTTAGTTAGATTATAATTGGATTTGGGAGTTGAGTGTAGTTGAGGACTTTGGAAAGAGACGAGAAAGAGAATGCATTTTGATGTACGGTTATCTTATTTGTTAAATCTTTGCTTGTTACCGAACTATTGATACTAATCTATTGATGTCCCCATTTTACAGTGTCCACACAGAACTTTTGCGTGGTCAATAACATGTTGTGATTCACATTAGATACCATTACAGCCACGACTGTATATATACTTTAAACTCGTTTGATGACTGGAGAGGGTTTGCGTCCAAGCTTCTCAACAAACAGATAGTTGTAAAACCAAAGCCCAGGCCAATTGAACACAGAAAGCAACAAATATTTAACAAAGTGCTTGATTGATATCAAGGTTCCAATGTGTATTGTGAGCAACACCAACCATTTTCTATGAAGCATTTGGAAAACCGAGAAATAAAGGAAGTACCAACAAACAAAATATACGAAAGGACACAAAGTAATCAAACTACTCTGTGTTTAACAAAAGGTTTTGGCCTCCGTGAGAGACAAGCACACACGAAGATGCATCTTTGAGAGCCTAGATGTCAGCTTCAAGGAAGTTTTGAGATAGGGTAACCTGTGGAGTAAGAAATGAAACATGCTTAGATTGTATTCTTCAAAAGGATCTACACGATGGTGATAGATACTAAGGAATTTGTTACCTTCTCGCCTAGTTTGAAGGGTGGGAGACCCTTGTAAGGGCATGTACCGCAGCGGAATGCATCACCGAGCCCACACTGAAAGAATTGTTCAAGAATTTTTCAGTCTTGTGGATCCGAAAATTCAATGCATAGTCCGAAAATTCAATGCATACAGAGAAAGAAATGAGTAAAGAATCTTACGCTGCCACATGATGACTGTGGATTCTCGATTTGATCCTCTGTGAGTCCCAGCTTCACAGCTTTCTCTTCTATCTCAGCTCTACCACAAACACAGTTCTTGCAAGCTTTTTTAGTGGTCTCACAACCGCTAGCTGCAAAAAAATGTAAAAGATGTGTTACACACAAGGAATGAACAAGAATAACAAAAGTCATATGAGTATTCTTTAATTACCAACAGGAAGCTGTGGCTTCTTCAGGTCCTCCTCTGTCAAGAGAGAGTCTTCATCAATAAGATCTAAGTCATCATCTAGATTAACCTTCGGGAAGGTTTTTGCAGGCTTCTTGAGAGCAAATGATGAACCAATCTTCCAAGAAGGTTTCTTCGCCTTAATCTGCATATGACAACATGTTTCTATGTTATATGGATGAGCCAAAGCGAGAGCATATAATCAAGATAACTAGCATGAAGATCTTCGATCCTTAGAGCAGGGAAGAAAGAGAAGACATGTAAAAAGTGCTCACCCCAACGGATAAGCTAAAGTTAGGCAACTTAATTGATTTCAAATCAAGAGACTGTGGCTCCAGAAAACCAGCCAAGGTCACTCTTCTTTGAAGAGTCTGCAAGGAAAGATACCATAAGATTTAAGCAAGGACGGGTCAAAGAAACCCCGTTAAATAGAGTATAGACACATCACAAACCTGTTGCAATTCTACAGTTTCACCTTCCGAGTTCGTGCACACAAAAACCGACCCACCAGGCTTCAGAACTCTTGAGAACTCGCCATATGTTTTATCACTTGGAAAATCAGATGTTCTTGAAATGGCTATAACCACGTCAACTGAGGAAGCATCCAAAGGAACCTGACCTGCAAAAATAGTCCAAAACATAATGAGAATACAAGAATCTTCCTCTCTACTTACGTTTAATTACAGCTTAACTAAGTAATTAAACCCGATTTTTAGAGCCTTAGATAAATAAAATATCGAGTAAGTACTAATGAGGATGAGTCATATGCTAATTACAGCTTAACTAATCAATCAACACCCATATTTTAGTCTTTAGAGCCTGAGCTAAATAACACAACGAGAAAGCAAATGGAATCTGAGATTCGTACTTATTGTTGATGCTTGAGTAATGATCAAAGGATCACAACGATCAATCCCTTCCTTTGCGAGCTCTTTCATTATAGTTAGAACAGAGCTAACAGGCAACAACACATCATCCGTCACTGCCAAAACAGTCGTTTGAGTCACCATCGAATCCTACAAAACAACAAAAGCCCAAACAGTGAAAACCTCTCAGAATCAGGAAAAGAGATAAAATTCGAAAAGTAAAAAAAAAAAAAAATCCACAGCTCATGTAGCTAGAAACTCCAAAGCTCGAAAATTTATTACTGGGTTACAATTGAATTAAGATGAGGAGCTAATCACGATCGATTCAGCTAATCCAATCCCCAAAGAGAGAAACTTTCGGAGGTTTTAGCTAAAACTGCATGCAAGTCGAAAACATTATAGAGAAACAAAAACCTAAAACTCACCATGTTAAGATTGAGAGATCTCTGTAAAACCTCGCGAGATGCCTAAAAACCCTAAGAGCTCTCTCTCTCTCTGTGTAGAATAAGAGAAATCAAATTTTCTGACCTTCTCTCTCTCTCCTCTGTTTTTATATACTTTTCTTTTTCGCCGACTCTGGCTTTCCCCTTGGTTCTCTTCAGTTCTACTATAACGCGGTTTTATCAAACCCGGTTATCAAACCTGGTTTATGATTTTATCCGCTTCGGTCCATGGTAACCGGGTTTAGTTTTTTTTTGTGTGTATATGCAAACCAGATCATTAAGAGAGTGAAAGAGAGAACACAAAGATGATTCGGATAACAATTGCGTAACGTATGTTACTTGAATAGAAACGAAAACAATATTTTTCTTTGTTTATTTATAGATTTTCAGGTATTTTCTCTATTGTTTAACACATTTTAGTAGCTTAAATCAAAATATAAAGAAATAAATCAACAAATCGTCATGACTGTTACCAGAAAGCAGTCTTACAAGTCACAAACGTTTGTATTCATACGGTATTAGAAGAGCAAACACATCAAATCAGCCAACGGTTCCTTTCTGAGGCAGAGACTCAAAGGCAGACACTGTATTCTCAAACCTGACACGTGGTAACGGTGCGCCGCTCTGTTTGATGGCACAAGCCGTTTTGTCTTCGAGTGGACAACGAGCTTTCAGCATGGAGAAGACATGGTTGTTTAGCCGTCGAGCTTTCTTCATCCCTTCCAACAAACCTTCCCATCCCTTTTATTCACACAGCAACAAAAAGAAAAGACATTCAAACAGAGAAGCAAAGTGTTGTTGATGAGAGGATGGAGAAAGCAAAAATCTACCTGGAGAACTTGAGGGTTTCTATGAGTATGTGAAGCAGACACGGTTTCAACCTCAGAGACATTGAGTACTTGGTACGAGAAATCAAACAACTCAAAGTGAAGTTGCTGTCCTAGCAAGTAAATGATAGTGCAACCACCCCAAGCTATCGAATCACCGAGGACTTCTTGTTGAGCTGATTGTGGAACTGTTATCTCCTCCAGATATCCCTGAGTTCATAATTGCAATTTTTTTACAGGAAAGTTTTTGAGAAGATCAAAATGTTTTAAAAAGATGTCTTGAAAATGGTTAACTTACGATCTGAAGACCACCGTAAATGCGGTAAAAATCCTTTGAAGTTGTGATATCGACGAATCCCGTCTTTGGAGGAGCACTCCATTTACTGCAGTATTTGTCAAGTGAAGCGCTTGTGAATGCAAGTGTGTATTCAAGAACGCTTCCACCGTTCATGTTTGCCTTATACAGAAGATCTGCACATATAAAGCATAGTCATAAGAAAAGAGTAAACAAAGAAACTGATGACTGAATGAATAGCTACAAAAGCTCCTAATTAACCTGCAGCTTCTGCCTGTTTTGACATGGTGTAGAACGCTGCTGGATTAAGACAACCTGGACTTGACACAACTGCAGAAGTCGCTGACTTCAAGAGATTCACAAGTGGACTTTCGCCATCTTGAGCGTTAACTATCTGTCCTTCTGCGCCCGGGATTAATCCCAACCATGGAGCTGTTTGCATGAAACGCTTTGTGTCTACTTCTCTCTGTGTACCAACATAAAACATTCCTTAGAATAAATCATTAGACTTATTATTCTAAAACTTTTTACTAACTGTTTTGTAGGACTGACCAATACGATGTCGAGAAGTCCCATTGTATATATCACACTTCCAATTTCCTTTATTCCACGTAGAACTTCTGTTTTGAGTTCTGCCTTTGTGCCCCAGTTAAGTTGCTCTCTAATAAGCCTCATACACCCTGTAAACGAAACAACAAAAAAAACATCGGGCGAACATGAAATATACATATCACACAAAAATGAAACAAATCACAAATTGAATTTCGTAAGAACCTGAGACACCACCATCGAAAGAAAGTAATCCGATAGACTTGGGCAATGCTTCTTGCAAACCAGAGATCATTGGCTCTAATGTTGTTATCTATAAGTTTTACAACAAAAGAACTACTTTAGCTTGGCTACTTGTATAATTAGTAACGAGACAGTAGAAATATTCTGGTACAAAATGTGCAATATATACCTTATTTGATATATGATCCAGCAACGCTCTTATAAGCCAAGGTAATGATCTGGATCCAAGAAGTTTAACTATGGAAAATAAATGTGGCATCCCGAAAAATCCACTATGCAACCGTGCAAAGCTTTGATGTGCTGCATTTAAGTCCTACCACACAAAAAAAGAAATATGAAATCAAATGTTTAGTGAGCACAATATGACACTATTAAGATTGTTTCAGAACAGGTTAAAAGTTTAAAAAGAAATGGCTTAAGAGATTGCTCCTCACTTGAGTGCCACAGTAGAAACTAGGCTTTGCAGAAGGCACTGAGGGTTTTTGAGTAGGAGGAACCTTTGATGAGCGGACAAATCTCTGTGTGGTATTGCAAAGTATGAAGTTTGGTAGGAAATCACTCTGCATCTCTGACCATATCTATTGGCCAACAAAAAGTAAAATAAGAAAAAGCTGAGAAAATTTAGACCTAGAATTTCTATTTATTGTAATGCTGACCTGTGTAGCAAGTCGACTGGAAAACGAGACAAGAGAGATGTTTTCTTGCATCTCATTCAGCATGAGGCTGAAAGGATCTATTGTAAGATCTTGTGAAAGCAGTTCATGCGAGTGCTTTAGGACATCTATGAGTTTCTCCAGTTCCTGCACTTATGGAAAGGATCCAATTTGTATATTTTTACAAGCAATGGTAATACATATAAAATCAAGAAAATGAAAACGAAAACGAAAAAATAACTTACCACTACAGCACATAGGTCCTGGGACTCGAAACGATCAAAGAGAAACTCCAGATTCTCTCTAAAAGTTTTATTCATCCTTTGAGCGATCAAACTTCTTAAATTAATTGTTCTACCAAGTATCTGCACATCACAACAAAATTAAGAAGATTGTATCACATAATTAGATTCAATGCTTGAAACATTCTATGTCACTAGTGTCATAACAGTAGAGATAAAGAGCAGCATTATTGTTCACCTTTACTTTTGTCATCTTAAATAACGAAGTAAACCTCACAGGCTGGATGGAGAACTTTTCACCATTGTCCAAGGCAAAGAGAAATGATGGATCAAGAAGCTCACTGTTGAACTCAGCCATTGATGATAAAAGAGTTTAGCTACTCACCAGTTACCAGTGAATGGGATTAATATCGTTTAAAAAAACAAGTAGTTAGGTATACCTTGCTGACCAGCTCTTGTAATATGTGAATATCGACTCCGAGAGTCTGGAAACAAATATATCAAAACCATGGTCCACCTATAGAAACAAGACATGATATAGGAAATAAGATTTTTTGTTCAAAGAACTTTTTTATTCAAGAAGAAGATCGGGTATTAAACTATCATTACCTCAGCCTCAATTTCATCATAGAGGAACCTCTGCCTCAGCACAACCAGAGCTTGTTGGGCTGAGTCATTATAAATGTCAAAAGGCAGCAGAACACTCTCAAGAAGGCCTGAATTTGGGGTTTCAAGGATGTGGTCTATCAGCATCCATGGTAGTGAACATTCAATCGGGAACTGCAATAGTGAACATGCAACTATTTGTAAGAACAAGTCAGGGGATGAAAGTGAAAATAAAGAGGCGAAATAACCTATTTATATAGCCACGTACCTGAATAACACGTGAAGACTCCAGGTAAAATTCTCTAAACCACAGGAACCCGAGATCAGTCAATATTCCAATACTTGCTGCAGCAATAATAGATTGAAGTGTCAGCTTGAAAAAAAAGCTAATAAACATCAAGCTGGCTCAATACAGCTATCCAAAAAATTATTTGAGCATGTGGGTTTACCTGAGTAATCCAATATGTGCAGAAAAAAGCTGAGCTTGTAAAAGAAAGTCTCCAGTTGCTTCAAGTCATTAACAGGAATCTCAGAGCCATTATTTCCAAAGAATCCCCCTGGCCTCCTCAGATTTCCACCAGAGACAACTTCGTATATCAAAAACTGCAAGCAATGCACCTGAAACAACAAAACAACAAGAAGTTCAAGCACTATGTCTTACGTTCCGTTTATGTATCTAAAATAATCATGAAATGGATCCAAACCTGTGCTGCGGTTGGGGCAACTGGCCTCGGATAAAAGAAGTTCGCTTTGCTTTCATCACCTCCGTGTTGTGAAGACGGCATCTCATGTTCGGGCCTGGTGTTTGCCATCCAGTCAGCTGAAAGTGTCCGCATATCAGAAAGAATCCTGAATGCAATCACACATATGACACCGTTAGCAATATGTAAAGCTTAAACCGAAGGGAATGTGAGTTGAAATGGGCAATGGAAAACTTATTCACCTTGAGAGATCTTTCTTCTTTCGAAAGGTGGTACGCAACATCGTGGCTAACGTGTTTTGTACAAAATCTTGAACTTCGGCATGTATTGTCTCCCATAAAGCATCTGCAACTAACGTGTCACAGCGCTGCAGCATCGATCCTACACTCTTTATATAGCCAACAAGTTCTACCAAGGCTTTCCTTTCTTCTGCAGTATAATTGTACCTCACCACCTATTAAAAATAATTAAAAACTTGTTACCATGAAAGATAAAACTATCTAGTTTGAGAAAATATCCAAATACTTTCACAAGTATTACCTTCTCGTAATCAGAATATGATCCGGAGGCTTCTTGCGTCTCTGCTGCATCCCTACACGGGCGAGAGAATTTCCAAGCAGATTGCTCCCAGATGCGTGCAGTCCATCTGCTTAGCAGTTGGAAACCTTCAACAACCATATCGTACATGTTTCCTTTCACCTCTCTGCACCATTCAGTGTATGCTCCATCATTTGACTTCAACAGCAATAACTGCATGAAAGCAAGTGAGAATAACATCCAGAGACAGAGCAAGAATTATTCCAGGAGAAAAAATAATAGCATGAGCACCTGATTCATGGATGAAGCAAATCGGATGGTGAAATCGTCGTGCTCAGCACGGAGAGCTCCAATGTGGTTAACTATCAAATAATGCCTCTGATATGTAAAATATGTTAAGGCTCGCAATCTCCAGAGCATGTATTCAGTTTATAGTAATCCAGATAATAGTTAAATAGGCACGTAACAGTAAAAAATATGAAAGGATATTCTAGCGCTTCACGTGGAGGGAGCTCATGAGGTGCTGGAAGAGTCAGAAGGCGAGTCTGTGATGAAAACTTTTGAAAGTATACTGACAGTTCTTTCAAAATTGCAGCAGGAGATAGATGGAGATCTGGAAACGCAGGAATGACAGGATCATTCTGTTAAAAGTACACAACACAGTGTTAGTTAACAAGTCCGAGACGAGGCTATTAAGGTATATGACAATATCAGTTGTGAAACTTAAATAGGTATAACATGTACTTCGATACCTTGAAAATGTTGATCATTCTGTTGAGTTTTACCCTCTTGTATAAAGCCTCGGTATCTTTCTCTGATGGCGTTGCTAACACAACAAGAACGGGCAAGACTCGGAGAAGAATATACCTCTCAGGAAAAAGAAGTGCGAAGTCCAACTCCAGAGACTCAACAATGAAAACTATGAGAACTTGGAGAATGTCCTCCACACTAAATTTACTTTAAGGAATCCAAAAGGTTGCAAAATACGGTATCATTATGAGAACTATTTGCCGATGACTGTGATGAATATCTAGAAAAAGGATACTTGTTCACACGGAACATCTCAACATGCAAGTTGAGTAAAATAGCCCATCTTGTGCTCAGGAAAATCTGCAAACACAAGAAATCACATTTTCGGTTATGACAATTCACAGGGGAAGGCAATAAGATGATTGCATAAACAAGCCATGCCAACACCTGTAAGTCATCTAACTCTTCTCTCATGGTATCCGTATCTTGCCACTGGGCACTGACTTGGGTGAATGTTCTGAAAAGGGTGAAACTATAATAAGAAAAGAAGCAACAGAAAAACATCTAGGAAACTACTACAACTCTAAAGAAAGTGTTAGTAGCCAATATATGTAGTAATCTACCTACATTCAGTTGTCCTATTTGCACCGAGAATGTAAAGGCCAGATAAAAATAATATTTTCTTTTACCTTTTATACCAAGAGAAATCATTAGGAATGCTAGCTTTAGCATTTTTAAGATGATCAAGCTGAACCAAGACATCAAGCAACTTCAGCATTGACCTATATGAAGTAAAATCAATGTTAAATTATATACACAAGGAGTATGTAAATGTCTGAGGATGTATACAGTAGGCAAAAGACAAGATATAACCCACCAAAGATGTGTGACTGTGGGGCCATTGATTCGCCGTTCAGGTCTGGAAAACCTCTGCATATCAGCAGCTAGCTGCAGAGACGTACAGTATATAAGCAAATTATTTATGATACATGAATATCAATGAAAAGAGTCGGAAGAGGAAGGAGATACACCGCACTTTAGCTGAAGCCGACGATTGCCATCTCTGAATTTCGCGTAAACGGCTCATTTCTAAGTCCAAAACTTGGTATGTTTCTAGATACAAATCTGCCTGGCTATGCTTCATAGATTCTGGAAGCTGCAAGTATATCATTAATGAAGAATTATCTCATAGTAAGATTTTCAAAGTCACTTACTATTAAAACAATGTCTAAAAGTAGATAAGCAGTGGAGTAGATTAACATAAATCACAAGGACGGACCTGAGGCAGTGCTTTGACGCAGCTTCTATATGTGTATAGAATCGACGCCATCTCTTTTCCTTCTTGTATAAGCGTGTTCTGCATAGAGTTAATCAAACAATTACTTGAAACATCCAAGTATAATAAGATTGCATCCGCTAAGAAATGATTACACATCATAAATACGGAAAAAGAAGGACATAGCTATCAAATCTTAATTTAAAGAGCTTCATAAAAGGAAGAAGAGTCCTATATACCAGCTGGTTAAGAGCTTTTGTGTCTTCTGAAAGAGATAGCCGGTATGCTGCAACATCACTATACTCTGCAAAATCAACCATCTTAAACTCAGTTGTCTTTATACTTTAAAAATAATGAAAAAAGAAGTAAGAGAAAGAAACCGATGGGACTATCAGTTGCAGCTCTTTCAGCTGAAACCATCACAGCCGGTCCTTGCACTTCTGGTTGCTCATCCTATCACATAGTCCCAACAAAACACAGAATGCGTCACGAAAATATGTTACAGTGACTCCAAATTTTCAGGAAGATTCTAAGCATTTCGTCAAACCCCTATTTGACTGCTAAGTGTTAACTAAGCAACAGAGTTTTGAGACTTATCGAAGATCCGCGAATAAATCACAGCAAGTCCTCTCCTTTCTAGTCAAAGTTTGAAATTGAACTCCAGAAAGAAACATTATAGTCATCTATTGATCTAAAAGAAACACAATTTCTAAATTTAAAACAAAAATAAAGTCAAAAATCGAAGATACCTCTAAGGAGAAAGTGGAAAGAGCTGCGATTGCTTCCTCTACAGGAACCGCCATTGTCGTCACCTATGCAAATTTAGAAGCAATCAGCAGCTGGAAGCTAACATCGGCGAGACTGAAGGTGAAAGCTTTCCTGAACTTTTGAGTTTTCTTACCCAACAACAATGGAGATGTGAGAGCTGCTGCAAATTCTTCTTCAAGCCGATCGATTCAGCTTTTGTTTCGATTCTTTTATGGATCGAGAAATTTTTTACTATAATATGTCCAAACCAAAGATTTAACCCTTTAAAGCTTTGAAGCTCTCTTTTTTTTTTTTTTAACTAAACAAATGAAGAACTCTTGAAGCTGAAATCGCGACTAGTGTTCGTCATGTCATCATCTTTAAGAATAAGGAAACTTTGTATTTAATATACTCTACTTTCTCATTTTATTCTAAATCGTGTTCTGTATTTTAGTTAGGTGATAGACAAATATTTCTCAAGAACTTGTTTACATATCAAAGCTTTAAGACGAAGCATTACATTTGTGTCTTGTATATGAAGCAAACTTGATGACAACTATAAATCATTCATTACCGATTCCGTTTAGCCTAATGCGTTTCTTAATTACTGTACATTGGAAAAACATAAAGACATCTTATCAAACACACAGGAAAAAATATAAATAATTTTATATCTTGGGCACAAGATAAGTCAGCTTTGTAGCATGATCCACATGTAAGTAGATTGTTTCGTTTAACTCCAATAGGGATCAGAAGAACCAGCACTTGGTTTCATCGAGTTTTAGCAAAAGTGCTCGTAGCACCTGCGTTTGGTAACACAAGGAGAATGTGCATGCCAGTCTCCTATAATAAGACATTACAGTCTTTACCCAAAATCTTTTGTCAACAAACAATATATATGAGTTAAGAAATCTAAAATACTAGAGCTGTCTTGGATTGGATACAAAAGAACTCAGGGAAAATAGAATTTAAAAAAAAAGAAGACGAAGAAGATTGTTCAAAAGGGAAAAGAAGAAAAGAGAGTCAATTATTCATTCATTCCAATGTTTTCAAGAGCCTGAAGAGACCAGCTGCTTCCCGAACCCGTGAAAAGTCTATGCAGAAAGCCTGAACCTCTATGAATAGATCTTTCACTGCAACATTCACAAAGAACCAAGAAAAAAAAAACAGTTTCACTACACTGAAACATACATTACCCCAATCTATAAATTTCTAAAGCATAATGATAAGACTCTATATATGCCTCTTGCGAATGTGTATGTTTATCTTTCTGACTTGCTGGCAAAGCAAAGTACCAAATTTGATAGCAATAAGCCCAAATAAAAAGGATGACAAAAGTTAGAGAGAATACTTACCGTCGATGATGTTGTTACGAATTAAACTCTGCAAGAAGACGCAAACAAGCCGTACAAGCCTATTCTGCATGTATTTGTCTTGCTGCTACACATCGAGCAAAAACTATATGTCACTATACCCATTAACGATATAAGAAATGTACTAATCCTAAACCAACAATTCCGAGAAATATTATACACAAAAGCACATAATCTCAGAGCACGAGCAGAACTATTTGACACAACTACACCATAATGTTATAGCATCATAGATAGCTTTGTTTAAAGCTGCCTAAGGAAAAACAAATTAAAGCCTTTTTTAATACCTTGGCGTTCTCACAAGACGATATGCAATTAGTGATGTACATGCGTATAAATTCCTTGGGAAGCTCAACTGCAGTTGTGAGCCTGTTTACAACTTCCATCGAATGCAGGCTCATCTCCATACTTACAAGAGCTGTGAAGTAGCTGCACCGAGCATTCTCAGATTCCTATTCTCAAAACTATTCTAAGAATGTAAACAGTGAAACTGATAAGGTGAGATGACTTACTCAACGATCTCAGGGGAGTTAATCAATTTGGTGAGAATCTCAACTGCTATTTGAGGATTGTGCTCCACTAATTGCTG
>MU108310.1:9830-21675 GCA_012274485.2 Sinapis alba
TAGTTTTTGGCAAAGGAGTGTTGGGTTCCTAGGACACATCGTGTCAGATCAGGGGGTCTCAGTGGACCCTGAGAAGATAAAGGCCATACAAGGATGGCCACGGCCTAAGAATGCCACAGAGGTCAGGAGTTTCCTAGGCCTGGCCGGATATTACCGGAAGTTTGTCAAAGGGTTTGCCAGCTTGGCTCAACCCATGACACAACTAACCGGTAAGGATGTGAAGTTTGTATGGTCTGAGGAGTGCGAGAAATGTTTCTCTGCCTTGAAGGACATGTTGACAGGCGCACCTATCCTAGTGCTGCCAGAGGCTGACCAACTGTACGTGGTATACACGGATGCGTCCATCACTGGATTGGGGTGTGTACTGACTCAACACGGTAAGGTCATTGCCTACGCCTCCAGACAGTTGAAGAAGCATGAAGGGAACTACCCAACCCACAACCTGGAAATGGCCGCAGTGGTGTTTGCCCTCAAGATATGGCGATCGTACTTGTATGGAGCCAAAGTTCAGATCTTAACCGATCACAAGAGTCTCAAGTATATTTTCACTCAACCTGAGTTGAATTTGAAACAAAGAAGGTGGATGGAGTTTGTGGCCGATTACGATCTAGAGATTGCTTACCATCCCGGTAAGGCAAACTTGGTGGCCGATGCCTTGAGCCGGAGGAGGGCTGAGGTCTCAGTGGAAAGAGAGGCAGAGGTGCTGGAAGGAATGGTCCGGACATTGCATTTGAACACAGTGGCCAGCAAGGACGAGCCCTTGGGTTTGGAGGCAGTGAACCAGGCGGATCTTCTTTCTAGGATTAAGCAAGCACAAGGCATGGATGAGAACCTTCAGAAGGTTGCGCGGAATGATAAGACGGAGTACCAGGTTGCACAAGATGGAACCATCTTGGTCCATGGGAGGATCAGTGTTCCGAATGTGCGGGAACTCAAGGAAGAGATTATTGGTCAGTCTCATAAGTCTAAGTTCTCTGTGCACCCGGGTCTGAACAAGATATATAAGGACACGAAGAGGTATTACCATTGGGTCCGTATGAAAACTGATGTGGCCGAATGGGTGGCTAAGTGTCCTACTTGCCAACTCGTTAAGGCAGAGCATCAGGTACCCAGTGGGTTACTTCAGAACCTACCTATCCCAGAATGGAAGTGGGATCATATCACCATGGATTTTGTGTCTGGTTTTCCCACGACCCAGAACAGGAAGGATTCGGTATGGGTGGTGGTAGACCGTTTAACCAAGTCAGCCCATTTCATCCCGATCAAGAAGACTGATGGTGTGGAACCTTTGGTACGGATCTACATGGACGAGATAGTACGCTTGCATGGAGTGCCGGCCAGTATTGTTTCGGATAGGGACCCTCGGTTTGCTTCTTACTTTTGGAAGGCTTTCCAAAAGGCCTTGGGAACAAGGGTGAACATGAGTACATCTTATCATCCACAAACAGATGGTCAGTCCAAAAGAACCATCCAGACATTAGAGGACATGCTTAGGGCGTGTGTCTTGGATTGGGGAGATTCTTGGGAGAGGCATCTGCCCTTGGTGGAGTTTGCCTACAACAATAGCTATCACACCAGCATTGGGATGTCACCCTATGAAGCTTTGTATGGGCGACCTTGCAGGACACCGTTATGGTGGACCCAAGTGGGGGAGCGCAGCATGATAGGGCCTGAGATTGTGGAGGAGACCACTGAGAAGATCAAGTTTATAAAGGATAAGATGAAAGAGGCACAGGACCGCCACAAGTCTTATGCGGATGAAGAAGGAAGCATGTGGAATTTAGTATAGGCGACATGGTCTACTTAAAGATGATGAACTTTAAGGGCCGGAAAAGAGTGTCTGGCCGGAGGAAGTTGGATCCAAGATACTTGGGTCCATTCAGGATCATAGAGAGGGTTGGTGCAGTGGCTTACAAGCTGAACCTTCCGGCAAAGATGGATGCATTTCACAATGTGTTCCATGTATTTCAGTTGAGAAAATGTCTTTTGCATCAAGACATAGTTATCCCCGAGATTCCAGCGGATCTAGGCACTAACCTCACCTTGGAGACAAGAGCGATTCGAATTGTAGATAGGATGGAGAAAGCTATGAGAAGGAAGACCATACAGATGGTCAAAGTTGTTTGGGATTGCAATGGACAAGAACAAGTAACTTGGGAGACCGAAGCAAGGATGAGAGCGGACTTCCGAGAATGGTATGGCCAGTTTTCCATGGCGACAAGTCTAGCGTCGGATTCGAGGATGAATCCATCTCAAGTGGGGGAGACTTGTCATGTCCCTGAATCTAGATAAGGCCTTCGGGCACATCCATGGTACGAGGAGATGCACCAGTCAGGTCACATGACCTAAGGACAAGCGTATCATGGCTGGAACGGATGGTTAAGGTCCTCAGTAGGCTGAGACTTAACCAGAATCGTAGGAAGGCAAGGGGGGAAAGGTTGGAGGAGTTCTAAGGCATTTTTACAAAGTATGGATCTAGTTCAGCCAGCTAGATCAAGCTTGGGACAGATCGGTACAGCTCACACTCGACCAGGTCAGCTACAGCAGCTGGACCACTAGACTAAGTCAGCTCCGGTTGCGTGACCACTAGCTCACTTAGCTGGGGCAGCTAGCAACCATCTCACCTCAGCTGGGTGAAGGGTTTGGGTCTTAGTAAAGGGACTCGGGTCAGGGGAGGTTGCAGGCAGTTGGGGCGAAGGGGTGCGAATGGTGCAAGTTGCACCCATTCGGCCAACAAGTCATGCCTGTTCGCCCAGGCAGTTGGGGGTCGGTTCTGGCCTTTAAATACAGACCCTAGGGGACCAGAATTGACACAATTTTCCCCTAAGGAAAGCTCTGCCAAAATCGTGACAGAGAGAAAGAAAGAAAGAGAGAGAGAGAGATCGATCAAGGCTTGGCTGTGTGTGTTGGTGATTGATTCCAATCAGGAGTTGGCTTGTGTGGAGTGGAGATCGATTGAGGATGGGAACCAGAGGCAAGGATAAGGATTTGGAGAAGGGATTGATCATTCCAGAGCGCACGCCCAAGGTCAGTGGGATGGACCGATCCATCCTGCCATGGCCGCGGCATGATGCCGTGTGTCTGTGGTTGGTTTGGTGGTTCCAGACCCATTTCTTCCCATTTTCTTATTTGATTTCCTTCTCCTCTTTTATATTCTTTATATGGATGGCGAGTTCATCTTAATGTGACTGGACCAAGGCTTTGGTCGGTCCAGGAACATAGTCCTTGGGCTTAGGCCGGACTGGTCTTGGTCGGGTTCTGTATGCTCCGGTGGGATTCTTTGAATTTCGATCATGGATTCCTCTTAATGGGGATTTATCATGAATTATCATGGGTTTTATTAGGTTTTACCTAATTGATTCATGGACGGTCAGTTACGGCCATTTTGGCTGATTGTGGCCGAGATCAATAGGATCGAGGCCGGTTCTTTGGATTCTGATTATGGATTATTCTTAGTTAGGATTTATAGGGAATTTTCATGAATTTTAATTAGTTTTTTGGAATTTATTTGAATAGGTCAGATTTGGGAACCAGCCATGGTCGATTGTGGTTTGGTGTGGACAACCGGAATGGTCCACATGGAACCAGTCAGGCCGTGTGTTGAGTAGTGGTCCAGGACGTCCTGGGGGATGTCCTGGGTGTGGCCGTGTGCCTTGTGAATTGAATGGATAGGATATAGTGCATAGAATAGGAGAACCGAACCATGCAATGTAGACTTGGTATGTTAGGGTATCAGATTGTACTCATACATATGTCTTGTGATGATGTTGCTTTCAGGATCAGACCAGGACCGTGGCAAGGCCAAGGAACAATGAAGACCTGAGCCGTGGATGGATGTGTGGGTTGTGGGATTGTATAGTTAGTATGAACATATAAACTTATGATAGCCTATTGTGCAACTGAATCTATGTATTGGATCACAAGTTTTATATTAATAAAGATACAACTTCTCTTATCTGAATAGACTTAGGAATCGAAATGTTTGAACCTCATATGATTGAAAAATGACTTAGAGAAATATTGGACCTTAAAAGTGAACAATAATTACATGAATAGTTTGGTAAGGATTCGGGTCCTAGTTGGGTCCTTTGGACCAGGATCGGGTCTTACACCATCAGTACATGAAAATGACCCATACATACTGATAGGCTTATACGATCAGCCATCCGTACTGCCTGGAAGGACCAAGGACTGTCCAGACTGGTCCATCATGAAAAATGACCCATAAATATTGATAGGCTGATACGATCAGCCTTATCCGTACTGAATGGAAGGATTTAACTCAACGGACCATGGACTGACTGGACTGGTCCCATCAGTACATGAAAAATGACCCATACGAACTGATAGGATGATACGCTCAGCCATCCGTACTGCCTGGAAGGACCAAGGACTGTCTAGACTTGGTCCATCAGTCCATAAAAAATCGACCCCTACGTACCGAAATGCTGATATGATCAGCCTTATCCGTACTGAATGGAAGGATTTAACTCAACAAACCATGGACTGTCCGGACTGGTCCCATCAGTACATGAAAAATGACCCATACGTACTAATAGGCTGATACGATCAGCCATTTGTACTGCCTGGAAGTACCAAGGACTGTCCAGACTGGTCCATCATGCCATCCAAAATGACCCATAAATACTGATAGGCTAATATGATCAGCCTTATACGTACTGAATGGAAGGATTTAACTCAATGGGCCATGTACTGACTGGGCTGGTCCCATCAGTACATGAAAAATGACCCATACGTACTGATAGGCTTATACGATCAGCCATCCGTACTGCCTGGAAGGGCCAAGGACTGTCTAGACTTGGTCAATCAGTCCATAAAAAATCAACCCATACGTACCGAAATGCTGATATGATCAGCCTTATTGTACTGAATGGAAGGATTTAATTCAACAAACCATGGACTGTCCGGACTGGCCCCATCAGTACATGAAAATTGACCCATACATACTGATAGGCTTATACGATCAGCCATCCGTACTGCCTGGAAGGACCAAGGACTGTCCAAGCTGGTCCATCATGCCATGAAAAATGACCCATAAATACTGATAGGCTGATATGATCAGCGTTATCCATACTGAATGGAAGGATTGAACTCAACGGACCATGGACTGAATAGACTGGCTCCATCAGTACATGAAAATTGACCCATACGTACTGATAGGCTTATACGATCAGCCATCCGTACTGCCTGGAAGGGCCAAGGACTGTCTAGACTTGGTCCATCAGTCCATAAAAATCGACCCATACGTACCGAAATGCTGATATGATAAGCGTTATCCGTACTGAATGGAAGGATTAAACTCAACAAACCATGGACTGTCCGGACTGGTCCCATCAGTACATGAAAAATGACCCATACGTACTAATAGGCAGATACGATCAGCCATCTGTACTGCCTGGAAGGACCAAGGGCTGTCAAGCCTGGTCCAGCAGGGCTTGAAAAATTGACCCATACCTACTAATAGGCTGATATGATCAGCCTTATCCGTACTGAATGGAAGAATTTAACTCAATGAACCATGGACTGTCAACACTGGTCCCATCAGTACATGAAAAATGACCCATACATATTGATAGGCTTATACGATCAGCCATCCGTACTGCATGGAGGAACCAAAAACTGTCCAGACTAGTCCATCAGCCCATTAAAAATCGACTCATATGTACTGATAGGCTTATATGATCAGCCTTATCCATACGGAATGGAAGAAATTAACTCAACGGACCAAGAACTGTCTGGACTTGTCCCATCAGTACACGAGAAATGACCCATACGTATTGATAGGCTGATACAATCAGCCATCCGTACTGCCTAGAAAGGCCCAGGACTGTCTAGACATGGTCCATCAGTCCATAAAATATCAACCCATACGTACCGATAGGCTGATATGGCCAGCCTTATTCGTACTGAATGGAAGGAGTTAACTCAACAAACCATGGACTGTCCGGACTTGTCCCATCAGTACATGAAAAATGACCCATACATACTAATAGGCTGATACGATCAGCCATCTGTACTGCCTGGAAGGACCAAGGACTGTCAAGACTTGTCCATCAGGGCATGAAAAATTGACCCATACCTACTGATAGGCTGATATGATCAGCCTTATCCTTACTAAATTGAAGGATTTAACTCAACAGACCATGGACTGTCCGGACTGGTCCCATTTGTACATGAAAAATGACCAATACATATTGATTGGCTGATACAATCAGCCATCCGTACTGCCTGGAGGGACCAAGGACTGTCCATACTGGTCCATCAGGCCATGAAAAATCGACCCATACGTACTGATAGGCTGATATGATCAGCCTTATCCATACTGAATGGAAGGATTTAACTCAACGGACCATGAACTGTCTGGACCGGTCCCATCAGTACATGAAAAATGACCCATACGTACTGATAGGCTGATACGATCAGCAATCCGTACTGCCTGGAAGGACCAAGGACTGTCTAGAACTTGTCCCTCAGTCCATAAGAAATCAACCCCTACGTACCGAAATGCTGATATGATCAGCCTTATCCGTACTGAATGGAAGGATTTAACTCAACAAACCATGAAACGTCCGGACTGGTCCCATCAGTACATGAAAAATGACCCGTACGTACTAATAGGCTGATACGATCAACCATTTGTACTGCCTGGAAGTACCAAGGACTGTCCAGACTGGTCCATCATGCCATGCAAAATGACCCACAAATACTGATAGGCTGATATGATCAGCCTTATACGTACTGAATGGAAGGATTTAACTCAATGGTCCATGAACTGTCTGGACCGGTTCCATCAGTACATGAAAAATGACCCATACGTACTGATAGGCTGATACGATCAGCCATCCGTACTGCCTGGAAGGACCAAGGAATTTCTAGACTTGGTCCATCAGTCCATAAAAAATCGACCAATATGTACCGAAATGCTGATAAGATCAGCCTTATTCGTACTGTATGTAAGGATTTAACTCAACAAACCATGGACTGTCCGGACTGGTCCCATCAGTACATGAAAATGACCCATACATACTGATAGGCTTATACGATCAGCCATCCGTACTTCCTGGCAGGACCAAGGACTGTCCAAACTGGTCCATCATGCCATGAAAAATGACCCATAAATACTGATAGGCTGATATGATCAGCCTTATCCGTACTGAATGGGAGGATTTAACTCAACGGACCATGGACTGACTGGTCTGGTCCCATTAGTACATGAAAAATGACCCATACGTACTGATAGGCTGATACGATCAGCCATCCGTACTGCCTGGAAGGACCAAGGACTATCTAGACTTGGTCCCTAAGTCCATAAAAAATCGACCCATACGCAGCGAAATGCTGATATGATCAGCCTTATCCGTACTGAATG
Organism: Sinapis alba; assembly: GCA_012274485.2. Taxonomy (NCBI): domain Eukaryota; kingdom Viridiplantae; phylum Streptophyta; class Magnoliopsida; order Brassicales; family Brassicaceae; genus Sinapis; species Sinapis alba. The sequence continues at coordinate 17,221 of MU108310.1, forward strand.
GAAGGATTTAACTCAACAAACCATGGACTGTCCGGACTGGTCCCATCATTACATGAAAAATGAGTTATACATACTATTAGGCTGATACGATCAGCCATCCGTACTGCATGGAAGGACCAAGGACTGTCCAGACTGGTCCATCATGCCATGCAAAATGACCCATAAATACTGATAGGCTGATATGATCAGCCTTATCCGTACTGAATGGAAGGATTTAACTCAACAAACCATGGACTGTCTGGACTGGTCCCATCAGTACATGAAAATGACCCATACATACTGATAGGCTTATACGATCAGCCATCCGTACTTCCTGGAAGGACCAAGGATTGTCCAAAATGGTCCATCATGCCATGAAATATGACCCAAAAATACTGATAGGCTGATATGATCAGCCTTATCCGTACTGAATGGAAGGATTTCACTCAACAGGCCATGGACTGACTGGGCTGGTCCCATCAGTACATGAAAAATGAGCCATACATACTATTAGGCTGATACGATCAGCCATCCGTACTGCGTGGAAGGACCAAGGACTGTCCAGACTGGTCCATCATGCCATGCAAAATGACCCATAAATACTGGTAGGCTGATATGATCAGCCTTATCCGTACTGAATGGAAGGATTTAACTCAACAAACCATGGACTGTCTGGACTGGTCCCATCAGTACATGAGAAGGACCCATACATACTGATAGGCTTATACGATCAGCCATCCGTACTTCCTGGAAGGACCAAGGATTGTCCAAAATGGTCCATCATGCCATGAAATATGACCCAAAAATACTGATAGGCTGATATGATCAGCCTTATCCGTACTGAATGGAAGGATTTCACTCAACAGACCATGGACTGACTGGGCTGGTCCATCAGTACATGAAAAATGACCCATACGTACTGATAGGCTGATATGATCAGCCATCAGTACTGCCTGGAAGGACCAAGGAATTTCTAGACTTGGTCCATCAGTCCATAAAAAATCGACCCATACGTACCGAAATGCTGATATGATAAGCCTTATTCGTACTGAATGTAAGAATTAACTCAATAAACCATGGAGTGTCCGGACTGGTCCCATCAGTACATGAAAATGACCCATACATACTGATAGGCTTATACGATCAGTCATCCGTACTGCCTGGAAGGACCAAGGACTGTCCAAACTGGTCCATCATTCCATGAAAAATCACCCATAAATACTGATTGGCTGATATGATCAGCCTTATCCATACTGATTGGAAGGATTTAACTCAACGGACCATCAAATATCTGGACTGGTCCCATCAGTACACGAGAAATGACCCATACGTATTGATAGGCTGATACGATCAGCCATCCGTACTTCCTAGAAGGAGCAAGGACTGTCTAGACTTGGTCCATCAGTCAAAAAAAATCAACCCATACGTACCGATAGGCTGATATGATCAGCCTTATCTGTACTGAATGGAAGGTTTTAACTCAAAGGACGATGGACTTAATGGACTGGTCCCATCAGTACATGAAAAATGACCCATACGTACTGATAGGCTGATACAATCAGCCATCCTTACTGCCTGGAAGGACCAAGGACTGTCTAGACTTGGTCCATCAGTTCATAAAAAATCGACCCATACGTACCGAAATGCTGATATGATAAGCCTTATCCGTACTGAATGGAAGGATTAAACTCAACAAACCATGGACTGTCCGGACTGGTCCCAATAGTACATGAAAAATGACCCATACGTGGTAATAGGCTGATCTGATCAGCCATCCGTACTGCCTAGAAGGACCAAGGACTGTCCAGACTGGTCCATCATGCCATGAAAAATGACCCATACCTACTGATAGGCTGATATGATCATCCTTATCCGTACTGAATTGAAGGATTTAACTCAACGGACCATGGACTGTTCGGACTGGTCCCATCAGTATATGAAAAATGACCAATACGTAGTGATAGGCTGATACGATCAGCCATCCGTACTGCTTGGAAGGACCAAGGACTGTCTAGACTTGGTCCATCTGTCCATAAAAAATCGACCCATATGTACCGACATCCTTATATGATCAGCCTTATCCGTACTGAATGGAAGGATTGTATCAGCCTATCAATACGTATGGGTCATTTTTCATGTACTGATAGGACCAGCCCAGTCAGTCCAAGGTCCGTTGAGTTAAATCCTTCCATTCAGTATAGATTAGGCTGATCATATCAGCCTATCAGTATTTATGGGTCATTTTTGTTGGCATGATGGACCAGTCTTGACAGTCATTGGTCCTTCCAGGCAGTATAGATGTCTGATCGTATAAGTCTATCAGTATGTATGGGTCATTTTCATGTACTGATGAGACCAGTCCGTACAGTCCATGGTCCGTTGAATTAAATTCTTCAATTTAATACGGATAAGGATGATTATATCAGCCTATCAAAAGGTATGGGACAATTTTTCATGCCCTGATGGACCAGTCTTGACAGCCCTTGGTCCTTCCAGGCAGGACAAATGGCTGATCGTATCAGCCTATTAGTACTTATGGGTCATTTTTCATGTACTGATGTGACCAGTCTGGACAGTCCATGGTTTGTTGAGTTAAATCCTTCCATTAACTATGGATAAGGCTGATCATATAAAAATGTCGGTACGTATGGATCGATTTTTTATGGACTGATGGACCAAGTCTTGACAGTCCTTGGTCCTTCCAAGCAGTACGGATGGCTGATCGTATCAGCCTATCAGTACGTATGGGTCATTTTTCATGTAATGATGGGACTAGTCCGGACAGTCCATGGTTCGTTGAGTTAAATCATTCAATTTAGTACGGATAAGGCTGATCATATCAGCTTATTAGTACGTATGGGTCAATTTTTCATGCCCTGATGGACCAGTCTTGACAGTCCATGGTCTTTCCAGGCAGTACGTATGGCTGATCGTATCAGCCTAAGAGTACGTATGGGTCATTTTTTAGGTACTGATGTGACCAGTCCGGACAGTCCATGGTCCTTTGTGTTAAATCCTTCCAATAAGTATGGATAAGGCTGATCATATCAGCCTATCAGTACGTATGGGTCAATTTTTCATGCCCTGATGGACCAAGTATGGACAGTCCTTGGTCCTTCCAGGCAGTACGGATGGCTGATCGTATCAGCCAATCAGTACGTATGGCTCATTTTTCATATACTGATGGGACCAGTTCGGACGGTCCATGGTCCGTTAAATTAAATCCTTCAATTCAGTACAGATAAGGCTTATCATATCAGCCTATCATTAGGTATGGGTCAATTTTTCATGCCCTGATGGACCAGTCTTGACAGTCCTTGGTCCTTACAGGCAGTACAGATGGCTGATCGTATCAGCCTATTAATACGTATGGGTCATTTTTTATGTAATAATGGGACCAGTCCGGACAGTCCATGGTTTGTTGAGTTAGATCCTTCCATTCAGTACGGATAAGGCTGATCATATCAGCATTTCGGGACGTATGGGTTGATTTTTTATGGACTGATGGACCAAGTCTAGGTAGTCCTTGGTCCTACCAGGCAGTACGGATGGCTGATCGTATCAGCCTATAAGTATGTATGGGTCATTTTTCATGTACTGATGGGACCAGCCCAGTCAGTCCAAGGTCCGTTGAGTTAAATCCTTCCATTCAGTACGGATAAGCCTGATCATATCAGCTTATCAGTATTTAACTGTCATTTTTCATGGCATGATGGACCAGTCCGGACAGTCCTTTGTCCTTCCAGCAGTACGGATGGCTGATCGCATAAGCCTATCAGTATGTATGGGTTATTTTCATGTACTGATGGGACCAGTCTAGACAGTCCATGGTCTTTTGAATTAAATCCTTCCATTCAGTACGGATAAGGCTGATCATATCACCTTATCGGTACGTATGGGTCATTTCTAGTGTATTGATGGGACCAGTCTAGACAGTTCATGGTCCGTTGAGTTAAAACCTTCCAATCAGTATGGATAAGGCTGATCTTATCAGCCTATCAGTACGTATGGGTTGATTTTTCATGGCCTGATGGACAAGTCTGGACAGTCCTTGGTCCATCCAGGCAGTACAGATGGCTGATCGTATCAGCCAATCAGTATGTATTGATCATTTTTCATGTACTGATGGGACCAGTCCGGACAGTCCATGGTCCGTTGAGTTCAATCCTTCACTTCAGTACTGATAAGGCTTATCATATCAGCATTTCAGTACGTAATGGGTCAATTTTTTATGGACTGATGGACCAAGTCTAGACAGTCCTTGGTCCTTCCAGGCAGTACGGATGGCTGATCGTATCAGCCTATCAGTACGTATGGGTCATTTTTCATGTACTGATGGGACCAGTCCAGTCAGTTAATGGTCCGTTGAGTTAAATCCTTCTATTCAGTACGGATAAAGCTGATCATATCAGCCTATCAGTATTTATGGGTCATTTTTCATGGCATGATGGACCAGTCTGGACAATCCTTGGTCCT
>MU108311.1:0-10442 GCA_012274485.2 Sinapis alba
AAAATGCTTTGCATACTATTTTATTGATTGAAAGGTGATTCTAAAATGTACAAATGGGTCTGCTTATATAGGGCACGACCTTAGACAGAGACCAAACAGTCATATGGAAAAGAAAGGAAACAAAATAAGCAAAAGGCTTCAATGGTGCTGATCATGATCGAAATGGAGCCATTGGAGGGATTCTTGGGCCAAAGATGGAAAATGAGTTGATCCTTGAACCTGGACGGCTTTAATGGATATGTGAGAATTCTTGGGATCTCCTTTATGGCATGGAAGGAGCTGATCTCGTGCACAAGTTGATAGGAAAAGAGCTGTTGGGGATTTATTGCAAGGAGCTCCATATATGGTAAGTTGATGAAGTTGAAGATCCTCTTGATCACATGCTGGCTGGCGTATGGTGGAATGATGGACTGCTCTCCTGGATGGTTGGATTGACCTTCTGGATGCCTTAACTTGTGTAGAAACTCTCCTGGTCGCCAATGTTTGGTTTGAAGCTGATTGAACCGGTTAACTTTCAATTGAGGCATGTATAGAACTGGTTTGGCCGGTTTTGGTAATTGAATCATAACTTCATGATTTCGTGGCCACTTCTCTTGATAGTGGGCTTCTTGTAAAGATAATAGATCCATCTTGAATTCCATGATTTGTTTTGGGTCGAAATCCTTCTTCATTAGGCTTGAAATAGCTTCTAAACTCGGACCCTCGCAGATGGACGGGCTGGCAAACCTCCAGTTTGAAAAATTCATATCTTTCTGGTCCGGATAGATTTTGGGCTGATTCCAATTGTTGTTGGACTCTCCTTGAGAGTAGGATCCATGAAAATTGGTTTCATGGTGAAATACCGTCGGGTTGGGAATATATGGCATTTTTAGTGCACATACATCCTGGTTGGCGCCTAGACTGGTTGGATAATATGCTGGCTCGACCTCAGGTTCAGCTGCTGCTTTGATGGCCGCATCATACTCTCCCCCTTGGAAGAGTTTCGACCTCGAAACTAGATAATCTGCACCAAGATAGAGCAAGTTAGGTTTCATTCTCTTTTGAGATTCTAGGGCCTTACCTTGGCATTTTATCGGTTTGATTTTTGATGGCACAACTGGTGGTTCTCCTTGGAGCTGGTATGACATGATTACTCCTCTGCCTGGAGGTGGCATTCTGGTGGCTGGTTCATGATCTGGTGGATCGTCTTGAATCAAGAAGTTTCTGGTGTTAGCTTCTTGTTTTCCTTTGGCATCTAAACACCTTGTGATCTCTTTGTGTTGATCATCCATGTGATCTCTTGCTTTTGTTCCTGAAATAATTTCAAAAATTTTGGCAGAAAACAAGTGCATTATATCTGGGTTTGAATACTTATATATTGGAAAAATAAAATTCAGATTTACCCAAATGGTTTCAGCATGTTGAAGAATGAATTGCCTTTTGGCAGCATGTGTGGTCTTGTTGATTCTTTCACCTTCAACGTTTTGGGAGCAAGTCAGGGGCTTTCCCTGGTTCTCTTTCAACCTTACAACCCTGCTTGGTCGACCATCATCTTGTTTTATCCCTGGATCAAAATTCTTTGGCAAAGACAAGTGCATAAATCCAGAATTTGAAAATTTTAATAAAACAAGATTATCACTTCCTTTATTCAAATCAAGTGATGTACCTAACATCAGAACTGGTGCCCTTTTAATTTGGGTTGTGTACTCCTTCTGTGTTCCTAAACCTGTCTCACACTCCTCTTGACAAAACAAGTGTATTAATCTTGTCATGGAGTTAAAAGGAACACACTGATCTAAAATATAACTTACTTTGGGTGTTGGCAGTTGAAATATCAATGGTTCTGGTTGTACCTCCCACTTTTGGATTGACTCAGCAATGATCTCATGACTTTGGCCTCCTCTTGGAGTGGTCTCAGCAACTATGGTACATTCAGTCGTGGCCTTACCTTCTTGTGGTCTCTCCTTTTGAGATGTAAAACTTTGGCTGGGAGACTGCCTCCATTTGTTGGAAATATTATGCTCATTACTTTTCTGGATGCTATGATCCAAACTTGTCTTTCCTGTACCATGAACAAGAAAATTAGTTTTACTAATTATTCCTGGGTCTAGGATCATACCTGGTTTAGTGCTGGTCGGATTGGGCAGTATGGCTGCTTCAGAATCAGTCCCTTTAGGCAGCATGTAGGGTTTTATGGCTTGAGCGTTATTCTGGTGCATCACAAGAGTTTCTCCTGGTGTTTCTTCTTCAATGGAATCATGCTCCTTAGCACCTGTGTTACCACCCCTTGACATAGACAAGTGCATTATACAAGTATTGGAAACCAACAAATCAGATTGGATTAAACTATCATTTATTTTTGATATATCAGTTTTTTCTCCTAGTGATGTTTCTTTCAATTTCTTATTTGGACAAACAGTAGCAAAGTGTCCACGTCTATGACATCTATAACATGTCTGATCCTTTAAATTTTTAGAGTTAAAGGACTTACCTTGGCCTCTTATGTCCTCCTTTTGATTGAGAATTTCTTTGGAGCTTTGAACTACTTTTTGTAGCCCTTGCGATTCCATCAAGAGTGTGGAGATTTGTTTCTCCTGAGCCTTCTCTGTTTGGGACGGCCCCATAACTCCTTTGGGGTGTGTAAGAACACCTGAAGTCACCTTCTTGAGCCTAAGGTCGTGAGCATCCATGTACACAGAAGCTGATTCTTGTTTTGAGATGGACATCTCCTTCCTTGTTGTTGCTTGGTAATGGGGCTTTGATGTGGTGCTTGTCCAGCCTTGATATTTCTTTTCTGGAGTAGTTGCCTCAAACCTTTCTGGCTTCTCCCAAGTGGACAAGGACTTCCTTGGATTAGGACAGTAGGCGTGCCTTTGTTCAACAGCTTGTCTCGGTTTTGATGTTGGCCCTTAGCTTCCTTACAAACTCCTTATACATGCGTGCCTTAAGATCTCCCCAATTAAAAACTGGATTAGAGTAGTAGGTCTGGGCATCTTCATGTTTCCACCAAGTGTAGGCTTTTCCAATAAGCATATCAAGAGCATAGGATAGCTTCTCTTCCTTAGGAATTCTCTTTGCTCGCAGCCACTGCTTCATGTCGGCCTCCCATTTTAAATAGGCTTCAGGATCCTTGCTAGACCCTGAAAAGGTTAGATAGTCAGGTGGGTTCCCACGTCCTGTTCTGACTTGCTTCGTTGTGGCAAAAGATGTTGATTGAGCTTTCTTAGTGCTGGTGGGTTTAGGCTTGACTAGCACTTTGTATGGAGTAACTCCATAGCTGGCTGGTTTCAGTGCTTTATGGAGAGGGTTGTAATCATGGTTAGGATATGTATCACGTTCATCTTCCTCTCCCATACTGATTTCAGAATCAGTGTCATTGCTCCATGATTTGTTTTCTTGGCCAGCTCCATTCTTGCACAATCTTGTGTTGCCTTGAGAGTGGTCTGGTGGTTCAGGTTCAGGACCTTCTTCACCAGGGTCTTCTCGATACTCTGGACTAGAGTATTCATCAGTAGACCACGATCTCTCACAGCCACCATCCTTGCTGGACCATGCTTGGTCGGATTCATCAATAATGGGCTGATCTTCTTGCCATGAATCTTCTTCATCAGTCATGGACTGATCCTCTTGCCATGAATCTTCTTCCTCCATGTCTACCTGAAAGGAACACACAAAACAAGTAGTCAATAGATTTTTTTTTTTTTTTTTTTTATTGGCCCTGGTCAAAATCTATGCAACACAAAATGCAAAAAATGTGAAAATGCTATGGACTGACTTTTCTAAAACTATGATGCAAAATATTTTTATTTTGATTTTTGAATGCAGCAATGGTATGCACGAAATAAATAGTAATAATATGTAATATGCAAGTAAGAATTTATCAAAGAATGGAANGACTTGTCAAGACTGCTCTTGGAAGTAGAGGACTTTGGGAACATGTTGCTGGAGGCAAAATCCCAAAGAAAACTATCCTAGGAGAGGATGGAGAAGAAGTTGGGCCTGCTGAGGATGGCAAATGGGGTCAGGAGGATCTCATAGTGGTGTCCATCATTCAGAACAGCCTTGAAACTTCAATATTGGAAGCTTACTCCTATTGTGAAACTTCCAAAGCGTTGTGGGATACACTTCAGAAGGTGTATGGCAGCTTATCTAATCTAAGCAGGGTGTTTGAAGTGAAGCAAGCTATCAACAACCTGAAACAAGGTGAAGGAGAGTTCAATCAACATCTTGGAAAGTTTAGAAGTCTCTGGTCAGAGCTCAACATGCTGAGACCAAGCTCTTGCGATCTGGAGATCTTAAGAGAAAGACAAGAGCAAGATGTAGTCTTTAGCTTGTTACTGACCCTAAACTCTTCTTACAGCTAGCTGATAAAGCATGTTTTGAGGGAAGGTAAACTCCCAAGTGTGGAAGGTGTTTGTGCTCTCATACAGAGAGAACAAGCCAACCACACACTATTTGAGGAAGAGAGACAGCCTGTTCATCTTACAAAGAAGTCACCAAGTGTAGAGTTGTTTCCTGAGTATAAGAAGATGAAGAAACAACGCAGAAAGAGGAACCTGAAGCCACATAAGATGGAGATCAAGTTGGCCAGGGACTTGCTTAAGAAGATTGAGCATCAAACAATGGAGGGAAAGACCATGTATTCTGCTTTCATTAGCGACATGAATGAAAGAGTAACATGGAGAAATGAAGCTGGTGTGACCAGTATTGATGGACCTGTGACCAGGAGCGACCTAAACTCCTTCATCAAAGCTGCTAAGGCTCTTATCTCACCTAGAAAGGCTGGTACACACTCTCTTTGTTGACATGAAGAATCAAATAGCAGCTGGGATGATAAGGGGAAACAAAGGCATTCAGAATAAGCAAGATTGGAGTTGACTTGGAAGACAAGTATGTCCGTACAACCTAGGCCCTAAACGTGACTTGCAAGACAAGAAGAAGAGAGTTGAGTTTGAAATCCATCCAGAAGCTCTAATTTGAATTGTCTAAGGCAAGAGGAACATTGGGAAGGTCTGGTCACGTGTGGGGATGAGCCTGCAAGCCTTGGGGACGTTGGGAGAAGTCACTTTCAGCCTGAACCAAGACAGTTGGGACAGTTTGGACTGGCCTGCCTTTGTTTATTCTTATTCTGGATATTACTTGTTTAATAGTGTCCTAGGGTATTCTGATTTCTCTATTTATGTAATGGTCCCAGAACCTAATGCAAACTAAGGAAACCATTTCCTCACTTCTCTCTCTCTCTCTATTTCGTGCAAGCTCCTCTCTCTCTCCACCTTTCTCCATGTTCTTCATTTGAATACTCTGAATCTCTCTAAAATCTCATGGTATCAGAGCAAGCTTGCTCCTGAAACCAGTTTACTCTTCATTCTCTTTACCTATTCTCCTTCTACTTCCGCAAACCCCTACTCAAATACTCTGATTCATTTCATAATTTTTCGAAATCCCCTGTTTTTACTCTGTTTTTACTCTGTTCTTGCTGTTCTTGAGTTGTTCTTGATGAATATGGCAGAAAACTCAAAAATGGTGATGATTCCTGTTACTCTCAAGGGTCCTAATTACCTACTGTGGGCTAGACTTGCTAAGACTGCTCTTGGAGGCAGAGGACTCTGGGATGTTGTTGAAGAAGGCAAGAACCCAAAGAAGACCATTCTAGGAGAGGATGGTAAAGAAGTTGTTGTTGCTGATGTGGGCGACAAGAAAAGAGGTCAGGAGGACCTCATGGTGCTGTCCATTATTCAAAACAGCCTTGAAGCCTCTATCTTGGAAGCTTACTCCTACTGTGAAACTTCCAAGGAGCTGTGGGACACACTCAAGAAGGTGTATGGAAACCAGTCTAATATCAGTAGGGTGTTTGAAGTCAAGAGGGCTATCAACACTCTCAGTCAAGAGGACACTGATTTTGATAGGCATTTTGGAAAGTTTAGGTCCTTGTGGGCTGAGCTAGAGATGCTGAGGCCAGGAACTGTTGATCCGGATGTGCTTAATGAGAGGAGGGAACAAGACAAAGTCTTTGCTTTGCTATTCACCCTCAACTCTGGTTACAATGACCTAATCAAGCATATTCTAAGAGGTCATGATCTGCCATCTCTAGAAGAAGTGTGTGCTCAAATCCAAAAAGAACAAGGTTCTGTTGGTCTCTTTGGAAGAAAGGGAGAGCTCATCATGGCAAATCAAGCTGAAGGAGCCGAGAACAAAAGGGAAGAAGGCGTGGCTAACAAAGGGTTTTACAAACCAGAAGAGAAGAAGATTTGGGTGTGTGATCATTGCAAGAAGAAGGGCCATGGCAAGGACAAGTGCTGGATCCTCCACCCACATCTTAAGCCTCAGAAGTTCAGGACCCCTTATGCTGATGCAAGAGCTCATTTCTCTGGTGAAGTGGGAGAACCATCTACCCCTATGCGCACCATGGCTGCTGGTGATGGAAAGGCCTTAACCTTCAGTGGAGGATCAGCTGTGAGGACTACACAAGATGAGACAATCAAGAGATCAGACATTGAGGCTCTCATCAAGATCCTCAAGGAGAACTCTGGTAACACACTTGGTATCTCCCTTAATGCATCATACAACTCTCCTACTGCTCTTGCTACTTCAATCAATGCATCCAGTAGTGTTAAGCCCCTAGTTATAGACTCAGGAGCATCTCACCACATGATTAGTGATGCTAGGTTGATCAGTAATGTAGAGCCTGTTCTAGGGAATGTTATGATTGCAAATGGAGATAAAATTCCTATTAAAGGTGTAGGAACTCTTAATCTGTTTGATAAAGATACTAAAGCCTTTTACATGCCTACCTTTGCCTCTAATTTATTGTCTGTTAAAAGGGTCACTACTGACTTAAATTGCAATGTGATCTTTAGTCCTAATGAGGTTGTGTTTCAGGATATTGAGACTCTTAGGTTGATTGGCAAAGGTGCTACAAAGGAGGACTTGTACCTACTTGAAGACATCAAGCCTGCTACCAATTTATCTACTGCTTTTAGTTCAATTCCTGTTTTAAACAATGATGTATTATGGCATGCTAGGCTAGGTCACCCTCACTCTAGAGCACTGAACCTATTGTTGCCTAATGTTTCTTTTAAAAATGATGGTTGTGAAGCATGTATTCTTGGCAAACATTGCAAGTCTGTCTTCCCTAAGTCATCTACTATCTATGAGAATTGCTTTGATCTTATACATTCTGATGTCTGGACTGCACCATGCATATCTAGGGAAAACCATAGATATTTTGTCACATTTATAGATCAAAAATCGAAATATACTTGGCTCACTATGATTCAAACTAAAGATAGAGTGCTAGATGCTTTTATTAACTTCCAGACCTATATAACTAACCACTTTAATGTTAAGATCAAAGTATTCAGGTCAGATAATGGGGGAGAGTATACAAGCAATGCCTTCAAAAATCACCTAGCTAAGCATGGGATCATTCACCAAACCAGCTGCCCATACACACCACAACAGAATGGTGTAGCTGAGAGGAAGAACAGACATCTCATGGAGGTAGCAAGGTGTATGATGTTCTATACCAATGTGCCCAAGAGATTCTGGAGTGATGCTGTCATGACAGCATGCTATCTGATTAACAGAACTCCAACAAGAGTTCTTGATGATCTCACACCATATGAGGTATTGAACAAAAGAAAACCCTCTCTTAATCACTTGCGCATTTTTGGGTGTTTGTGCTATGTTTTACAGCCAGGTGAGCAGAGAAATAAGCTAGAAGCTAGGAGTACTAAGGCTGTGTTCCTTGGTTATTCACCTACCCAAAAAGGCTACAAATGCTATGATCCAGATATGAGAAGGGTACTTGTCTCCAGAGATGTGAAGTTTGTGGAATCAAGAGGATATTATGAGGAGAAGAGTTGGGACAAGCTCAAGGACCTCTCTCAAACATCTTCTGATAGGGCAAACAATCTGAGGCGCATCATGGAGAGCCTTGGCATCAACATGCCACAAACACAGCCAGAAGTGAGATCACCAAACAATCAAGAGGATGGCCATGATCAGGAAGAAAGACAAGGACCAGAAATTGAGATTGAAGAGGGTGACTTATCTGGAGATGATTCCCATCCTGATCCTGAAAGGGGGAGTCAAGGAGAACAACATACTGGTGGTCAGGTTCATGATCAGGATAAGCAACAACAAGAAGAGGCAGTAGAGCAGCAACAGCAAACTGGAGCTGAATCAGCTGGACATGAACAAAATGTGGAGGGTACTCAGCAGCTTAGGAGAAGCACAAGGCTGAGAAAACCAGCATCCAACTGGATCAACACAAGAGTGTACTTCAATAGCCAGGCAGTAGCTCACCCTATCCAAGCAGTGTGCTCTCTTGCTTATTACCCAGTGGAGCACCAGGCGTTTATCACCAGCTTAGATCAGGAGTACATCCCAAAGACCTATGAAGAAGCAATGGAAATAGATGAATGGAGAGATTCTGTTGGAGATGAGGTTAATGCCATGATCAAAAATGATACATGGTATGAAACTGAGCTCCCCAAGGGCAAGAAGGCAGTGACAAGCAAGTTACTCTTCACCATCAAATACCTTGCAAATGGGAAACCAGATAGGAGGAAGACAAGGCTTGTGGCAAGAGGTTACACTCAGGTCTATGGGGAGGATTATCTTGACACATTTGCACCAGTGGCCAAGCTCCACACCATCAGAATTGTTCTATCTTTGGCAGTAAACTTGGAGTGGGATCTATGGCAGATGGATGTCAAGAATGCCTTCCTTCAAGGTGAATTAGAAGATGAAGTCTACATGAGACCACCTCCTGGTATGGAAAACCTTGTCAAACCAGGGAATGTGCTCAGATTGAAGAAAGCCATCTATGGGTTGAAACAATCTCCAAGAGCCTGGTACCACAAGCTGAGTACAACCCTCAATGGAAGAGGTTTCAACAAGTCTGAAGCTGATCATACTCTGTTCACTCTCACCACTCAACAAGGCATTGTGGTCATACTGATATATGTGGATGACATTATCATCACAGGGAGTGATAAGGAAGGTATCATCTTAACTAAGGCATTTCTTAAATCCTCTTTTGATATTAAAGACTTGGGTGAACTAAAGTACTTTCTAGGGATTGAGATATGCCGATCTAAAGAGGGGCTGTTCTTAAACCAAAGAAAGTACACACTTGATCTATTAAGTGAGGCAGGTGATCTAGGAGGAAAGACAGCAAAGACTCCACTGGAAGATGGTTACAAAGTGCTGCGCAAGGGGGAGTTTGAAGACAAACCATTTGGAGATGTGAAGCTGTATAGGAGGATGGTTGGAAAACTCATCTATCTAACCATCACAAGACCAGATATTTGCTTTGCTGTGAACCAAGTCAGTCAGCAGATGCAAGCACCAAGAATTCATCATTGGAACATGGTTGAAAGAATCTTAAGGTATCTAAGAGAGGCACCAGGCCAAGGAGTTTGGATGGGATGCAATGGAAGCACTGAAATAGTGGGATATTGTGATGCTGATTGGGCAGGAGACAGAGTTGATAGGAGATCAACCACTGGATATTGCACCTTCATTGGAGGCAATTTGGTGACTTGGAAAAGCAAGAAGCAAAAGGTAGTGTCATGCTCAAGTGCTGAAGCAGAGTATAGGGCTATGAGGAAGCTTACAAGCGAGCTGACTTGGATCAAGGGACTGCTTAAAGACTTGGGGATTGAAACTACAACACCAATCACCATGCACTGTGATAATCAGGCTGCCATACACATTGCCAGCAACTCAGTCTTCCATGAGAGGACTAAACACATTGAAGTAGATTGCCACAAAGTGAGGCAAGCAGTAGAGCAGAAGATCATTCTACCTTGCTACACAAGAAGTGAAGATCAGTTGGCTGACATCTTTACCAAGGCTGCAAGTACTAAGGTTTGCGAGTTCATTCACTCCAAACTTGGACTTGTAGATCTCTCATCACACTGATCCTCTTAGCCATGAGGTGTTCTACTCTTTTTCCTTGGCTTGGTTTTTATCCCAAGTGGTTTTTCCAAGTTAAGGTTTTAATGAGGGAATGCTTCATGGCTTCCAAGCTTGACCAGTCCCTATGGTCAAGCTTGAGGGGGAGTGTTGACATGAAGAATCAAATAGCAGCTGGGATGATAAGGGGAAACAAAGGCATTCAGAATAAGCAAGATTGGAGTTGACTTGGAAGACAAGTATGTCCGTACAACCTAGGCCCTAAACGTGACTTGCAAGACAAGAAGAAGAGAGTTAAGTTTGAAATCCATCCAGAAGCTCTAATTTGAATTGTCTAAGGCAAGAGGAACATTGGGAAGGTCTGGTCACGTGTGGGGATGAGCCTGCAAGCCTTGGGGACGTTGGGAGAAGTCACTTTCAGCCTGAACCAAGACAGTTGGGACAGTTTGGACTGGCCTGCCTTTGTTTATTCTTATTCTGGATATTACTTGTTTAATAGTGTCCTAGGGTATTCTGATTTCTCTATTTATGTAATGGTC
>MU108312.1:10648-24088 GCA_012274485.2 Sinapis alba
AGGATATCCATGTTTAGACTGTTTGGACATATGGCAAGTTCTTCAAGCTTCTAATCAAAAACCAGGATGAATCACTATGTAAGAAGCTCTATTTGGAACCATTAATCAATGGAGAGTGTACATGAAGTTGAATAAATCCCATAAGAGGTATGTTAAAGAAGTTATTCCTCTTTCTAATTAGGATATCCATGTTTAGCCTGATTGGATATATGGCAAGTTCTTCAAGCTTCTAATCAAACCAGGACGAATCACTATGTAAGAAGCTTGATTTGGAACCATAATCAGTGGAAAGTGTCCATGAAGTTGAATAAATCCCATCAGAGGTATGTTAAAGAAGTTATTCCACTTTTTAATCAGGATATCCATGTTTAGTCTGATTGGACATATGGCAAGTTCTTCAAACTTCTAATCAAACAAGGAGAATCACTATGTAAGAAGCTTGATTTGGAACCATTAATCAATGGAGACTCTTTCATGAAGTTGGATAAATATCATAGGAGTTATGTTGAAGAAGTTATTCCACTTTCTAACCAGGATATCCAAGTTTAGACTGTTTTGACATATGGCAAGTTCTTCAAGCTTCTAATCAAACTAGGATGAAACACTATGTAAGAAGCTTGATTCGGAACCATTAATCAGTGGAGAGTCTTTCATGAAGTTGGATAAATATCATAGGAGTTATGTTGAAGAAGTTATTCCACTTCCTAATACTGATATCCATGTTTAGATTGTTTGGACATATAGCAAGTTATTCAAGCTTCTAATCAAACAAGGATGAATCACTATGTAAGAAGCTTTATTTGGAACCATTAAGCAGTGGAGAGTCTTTCAAGAAGTTGGATAAATCTCATAGGAGTTATGTTGAAGAAGTTATTTCACTTTTTAATCAGGATATCTATGTTTAGCCTGTTTGGACATTAGGCAAGTTCTTCAAGCTTCTAATCAAACTAGGATGAATCACGATGTAAGAAGCTTGATTTGGAACCTTTAATCAGTGGAGATTATTTCATGAAGTTGGATAAATCTGATAGGAGTTATGTTGAAGAAGTTATTCCACTTTCTAATCAGGATATCCATGTTTAGCCTGTTTGGACATATGGCAAGTTCTTCAAGCTTCTAATCAACCAGGATGAATCACTATGTAAGAAGCTTGATTTGAAACCATTAATCAGTGGAGAGTCTTTCATAAAGTTGTATAAATCTCATAGAAGTTATGTTGAAGAAGTTATTCCACTTTCTAATCAAGATATCCATGTTTAGACTGTTTGGACATATGGCAAGTTCTTCAAGCTTCTAATCAAACAAGGATGAATCACATAGGAGTTATGTTGAAGAAGTTATTCCACTTTCTTATCAGGATATCCATGTTTAGACTGTTTGGACATATGGCAAGTTCTTCAAGTTTCTAATCAAACCAGGATGAATCACTATGTAAGAAACTTTATTTTGAACCGTTAATCAGTGGAAAGTGTCCATGAAGTTGAATTAATTTAATAGGAGTTATGTTGAAGAAGTTATTCCACTTTTTAATCATGATATCCATGTTTAGTCTGATTGCACATATGGCAAGTTCTTCAAGCTTCTAATCAAACCAGCACAAATCACTATGTAAGAAGCTTGATTTGGAACCATTAATCAGTGGAAAGTGTCCATGAAGTTGAATAAATCCCATAAGAGGTATGTTAAAGAAGTTATTCCACTTTTTAATCATGATATCCATGTTTAGTCTGATTGCACATATGGCAAGTTCTTCAAGCTTCTAATCAAACCAGGATGAATCACTATGTAAGAAACTTGATTCGGAACCATTAATCAGTGGAGAGACTTTCATGAAGTTGGATAAATCTCATAGGAGTTATGTTGAAGAAGTTATTCCACTTCCTAATAATGATATACATGTTTAGATTGTTTGGACATATGGCAAGTTCTTCAAGCTTCTAATCAAACCAGGATGAATCACTATGTAAGAAGCTTGATTTGGAACCATTAATCAGTGGAAAGTGTCCATGAAGTTGAATAAATTCCATAAGAGGTATGTTAAAGAAGTTATTCCACTTTTTAATCATGATATCCATGTTTAGTCTGATTGGACATATGGCAAGTTCTTCAAGCTTCTAATCAAACAAGGAGAATCACTATGTAAGAAGCTTGATTTGGAACCATTAATCAGTGGAGAGTGTCGATGAAGTTGAATAAATCCCATAAAGGTATGTTGAAGAAGTTATTCCACTTTCTAATCAGGATATCCATGTTTAGACTGTTTGGACATATGGCAAGTTCTTCAAGCTTCTAATCAAACCAGGATGAATCACTATGTAAGAAGCTTGATTCAGAACCATTAATCAGTTGAGAGTCTTTCATGAATTTGGATAAAACTCATAGGAGTTATGTTGAAGAAGTTATTCCACTTCCTAATACTGATATCCATGTTTATATTGTTTGGACATATGGATAGTTATTCAAGCTTCTAATCAAACAAGGATGAATCACTATGTAAGAAGCTTTATTTGGAACCACTAATCAGTGGAGAGTCTTTCATGAAGTTGGATAAATCTCATAGGAGTTATGTTGAAGAAGTTATTTCACTTTTTAATCAGGATATCCATGTTTAGCCTGTTTGGACATTAGGCAAGTTCTTCAAGCTTCTAATCAAACCAGGATGAACCACTATATAAGAAGCTGTATTTGGAACCATTAATCAGTGGAGAGTGTCGATGAAGTTGAATAAATCCCATAAGAGGTATGTTAAAGAAGTTATTCCACTTTGTAATCATGATATCCATGTTTAGCCTATTTGGACATATGGCAAGTTCTTCAAGCTTCTAATCAAACCAGGATGAATCACTATGTAAGAAGCTTGATTTGGAACCATTAATCAGTGGAGAGTCTTTCATAAAGTTGGATAAATCTCATAGAAGTTATGTTGAAGAAGTTATTCCACTTTCTAATCAGGATAACCATGTTTAGACTGTTTGGACATATGGCAAGTTCTTCAAGCTTCTAATAAAACCAGGATGAATCACTATGTAAGAAGCTTGATTTGGAACCATTGATCAGTGAAGAGTATCCATGAAGTTGAATAAATCCCATAGGAGGTATGTTAAAGAAGTTATTCCACTTTCTAATCATGATATCCATGTTTAGCATGTTTGGACATATGGCAAGTTCTTCAAGCTTCTAATCAAACCAGGATGAATCACTATGTAAGAAGCTGGATTCGGAACCATTAATCAGTGGAGAGTCTTTCATGAAGTTGGATAAATCTCATAGGAGTTATGTTGAAGAAGTTATTCCACTTTCTAATCAGGATATACATGTTTAGACTGTTTGGACATATGGCAAGTTCTTGAAGCTTCTAATCAAACCAGGATGAATCACTATGTAAGAAGCTTGATTTGGAACCATTAACCAGTGGAGAGTCTTTCATGAAGTTCGATAAATCTCATAGGAGTTATGTTGAAGAAGTTATTCCACTTTCTTATCAGGATATCCATGTTTAGACTGTTTGGACATAT
Source organism: Sinapis alba (assembly GCA_012274485.2). Lineage (NCBI taxonomy): Eukaryota > Viridiplantae > Streptophyta > Magnoliopsida > Brassicales > Brassicaceae > Sinapis > Sinapis alba. The sequence continues at coordinate 14,164 of MU108312.1, forward strand.
GGCAAGTTCTTCAAGTTTCTAATCAAACCAGGATGAATCACTATGTAAGAAACTTTATTTTGAACCATTAATCAGTGGAGAGTGTCCATGAAGTTGAATAAATCCCATAAGAGTATGTTTAAGATTTTATTCTTTTTTTCTAATCAGGATATCCATGTTTAGCCTGATTGGACATATGACAAGTTCTTCAAGCTTCTAATCAAACCAGGACGAATGACTAGGTAAGAATCTTGATTTGGAACCATTAATCAGTGGAAAGTGTCCATGAAGTTGAATAAATCCCATAAGAGGTATGTTAAAGAAATTATTCCACTTTTTAATCAGGATATCCATGTTTAGTCTGATTGGACATATGGCAAGTTCTTCAAGCTTCTAATCAAACCAGGATGAATCACTATGTAAGAAGCTTGATTCGGAACCATTAATCAGTGGAGAGACTTTCATGAAGTTGGATAAATCTCATAGGAGTTTTGTTGAAGAAGTTATTCCACTTCCTAATAATGATATACATGTTTAGATTGTTTGGACATATGGCAAGTTATTCAAGCTTCTAATCAAACAAGGACGAATCACTATGTAAGAAGCTTGATTTGGAACCATTAATCAGTGGAAAGTGTCCATGAAGTTGAATAAATCCCATAAGAGGTATGTTAAAGAAGTTATTCCACTTTTTAATCAGGATATCCATGTTTAGTCTGATTGGACATATGGCAAGTTCTTCAAGCTTCTAATCAAACAAGGAGAATCACTATGTAAGAAGCTTGATTTGGAACCATTAAACAGTGGAGACTCTTTCATGAAGTTGGATAAATATCATAGGAGTTATGTTGAAGAAGTTATTCCACTTTCTAATCAGGATATCCATGTTTAGACTGTTTGGACATATGGCAAGTTCTTCAAGCTTCTAATCAAACCAGGATGAATCACTATGTAAGAAGCTTGATTCGAAACCATTAATCAGTGGAGAGTCTTTCATGAAATTGGATAAGTCTCATAGGAGTTATGTTGAAGAAGTTATTCCACTTCCTAATACTGATATCCATGTTTAGATTGTTTGGACATATGGCAAGTTATTCAAGCTTCTAATCAAACAAGGATGAATCACTATGTAAGAACCTTTATTTGGAACCATTAATCAGTGGAGAGTCTTTCATGAAGTTGGATAAATCTCATAGGAGTTATGTTGAAGAAGTTATTTCACTTTTTAATCAGGATATCCATGTTTAGCCTGTTTGGACATTAGGCAAGTTCTTCAAGCTTCTAATCAAACCAGGATGAACCACTATGTACGAAGCTGTATTTGGAACCATTAATCAGTGGAGAGTGTCGATGAAGTTGAATAAATTCCATAAAGGTATGTTGAAGAAGTTATTCCACTTTCTAATCAGGATATCCATGTTTAGACTGTTTGGACATATGGCAAGTTCTTCAAGCTTCTAATCAAACCAGGATGAATCACTATGTAAGAAGCTTGATTCGGAACCATTAATCAGTGGAGAGTCTTTCATGAATTTGGATAAATCTCATAGGAGTTATGTTGAAGAAGTTATTCCACTTTCTAATCAGGATATCCATGTTTAGACTGTTTGGACATATGGCAAGTTCTTCAAGCTTCTAATCAAACTAGGATGAACCACTATATAAGAAGCTGTATTTGGAACCATTAATCAGTGGAGAGTGTCGATGAAGTTGAATAAATCCCATAAGAGGTATGTTAAAGAAGTTATTCCACTTTGTAATCATGATATCCATGTTTAGCCTATTTGGACATATGGCAAGTTCTTCAAGCTTCTAATCAAACCAGGATGAATCACTATGTAAGAAGCTTGAGTTGGAACCATTAATCAGTGGAGAGTCTTTCATAAAGTTGGATAAATCTCATAGAAGTTATGTTGAAGAAGTTATTCCACTTTCTAATCAGGATATCCATGTTTAGACTGTTTGGACATATGGCAAGTTCTTCAAGCTTCTAATCAAACCAGGATGAATCACTATGTAAGAAGCTTGATTTGGAACCATTAATCAGTGAAGAGTATCCATGAAGTTGAATAAATCCCATAGGAGGTATGTTAAAGAAGTTATTCCACTTTCTAATCATGATATCCATGTTTAGCATGTTTGGACATATGGTAAGTTCTTCAAGCTTCTAATCAAACCAGGATGAATCACTATGTAAGAAGCTCGATTCGAAACCATTAATCAGTGGAGAGTCTTTCATGAAGTTGGATAAATATCATAGGAGTTATGTTGAAGAAGTTATTCCACTTTCTTATTAGGATATCCATGTTTAGACTGTTTGGACATATGGCAAGTTCTTCAAGTTTCTAATCAAACCAGGATGAATCACTATGTAAGAAGCTTGATTTGGAACCATTAATCAGTGGAGAGTGTCCATGAAGTTGAATAAATCCCATAAGAGGTATGTTAAAGAAGTTATTCCACTTTCTAATCATGACATCCTTGTTTAGCCTGTTTGGACATATGGCAAGTTCTTCAAGCTTCTAATCGAACCAGGATGAATCACTATGTAAGAAGCTTGATTTAGAACCATTAACCAGTGGAGAGTCTTTCATGAAGTTCGATAAATCTCATAGGAGTTATGTTGAAGAAGTTATTCCACTTTCTTATTAGGATATCCATGTTTAGACTGTTTGGACATATGGCAAGTTCTTCAAGTTTCTAATCAAACCAGGATGAATCACTACGTAAGAAACTTTATTTTGAACCATTAATCAGTGGAGAGTGTCCATGAAGTTGAATAAATCCCATAAGAGTATGTTTAAGATTTTATTCTTTTTTCTAATCAGGATATCCATGTTTAGCATGATTGGACATATGACAAGTTCTTCAAGCTTCTAATCAAACTAGGACGAATCACTACGTAAGAATCTTGATTTGGAACCATTAATCAGTGGAAAGTGTCCATGAAGTTGAAAAAATCTCATAAGAGGTATGTTAAAGAAGTTATTCCACTTTGTAATCAGGATATCCATGTTTATCCTGTTTGGACATATGGCAAGTTCTTCAAGCTTCTAATCAAACCAGGATGAATCACTATGTAAGAAGCTTGATTTGAAACCATTAATCAATGGAGAGTCTTTCATAAAGTTGGATAAATCTCATAGGAGTTATGTTGAAGAAGTTATTTCACTTTCTAATCAGGATATCCATGTTTAGATTGTTTGGACATATGGCAAGTTCTTCAAGCTTCTAATCAAACCAGGATGAATCACTATGTAAGAAGCTTGATTTGGAACCATTAATCAGTGGAGAGTGTTTCATGAAGTTGGATAAATCTCATAGGAGTTATGTTGAAGAAGTTATTCCACTTTCTAATCAGGATATCCATGTTTAGATTGTTTGGACATATGGCAAGTTCTTCAAGCTTCTAATCAAACCAGGATGAATCACTATGTAAGAAGCTTGATTTGGAACCTTTAATCAATGGAGAGTCTTTCATGAAGTTGGATAAATCTCATAGGAGTTATGTTGAAGAAGTTATTCCACTTTCTAATCAGGATATTCATGTTTAGACTGTTTGGACATATGACAAGTTCTTCAAGCTTCTAATCAAACCAGGATGAACCACTATGTAAGAAGCTTGATTTGGAATCATTAATAAGTGGAGAGTCTTTCATGAAAGCGGATAAATATCATAGGAGTTATGTTGAAGAAGTTATTCCACTTTCTAATCAGGATATCCATCTTTAGACTGTTTGGACATATGGCAAGTTCTTCAAGCTTCTAATCAAACCAGGATGAATCACTAAGTAAGAAGCTTGATTTGGAACCATTAATCAGTGGAGAGTCTTTCACGAAGTTGGATAAATCTCATAGGAGTTATGTTCAAGAAGTTATTCCACTTTCTAATCAGGATATCCATGTTTAGATTGTTTGGACATATGGCAAGTTCTTCAAGATTCTAATCAAACCAGGATGAATAACTATGCAAGAAGCTTGATTCGGAACCATTAATCAGTGGAGAGACTTTCATGAAGTTGGATAAATCTCATAGGAGTTATGTTGAAGCTGTTATTCCACTTTCTAATCAAGATATCCATGTTTAGACATATGGCAAGTTCTTCAATCTTCTAATCAAACCAGGATGAATCGCTATGTAAGAAGCTTGATTTGGAACCAATAATCAGTGGAGAGTGTCCATGAAGTTGAATAAATCCCATAAGAGGTATGTTAAAGAAGTTATTCCACTTTCTAATTAGGATATCCATGTTTGGCAAGTTTGGACGTATGGCAAGTTCTTCAAGCTTCTAATCAAACCAGGATGAATCACTATGTAAGAAGCTTGATTTGGAACCATTAATCAGTGGAGAGTCTTTCATGAAGTTGGATAAAAATCAGAGGAGTTATGTTGAAGAAGTTATTCCACTTTCTAATCAAGATATCCATGTTTAGACTGTTTGGACATATGTCAAGTTCTTCAAGCTTCTAACCAAACCAGGATAAATCACTATGTAAAGAGCTTTATTTGGAACCATTAATCAGTGGAGAGTCTTTCATGAAGTTGGATAAATCTCGTAAGAGTTATGTTGAAGAAGTTATTCCACTTTCTAATCAGGATATCCATGTTTAGCCTGTTTGGACATATGGCAAGTTCTTCAAGCTTCTAATCAAACCAGGATGATTAACTATGTAAGAAGCTTGATTCGGAACCATTAATCAGTGGAGAGTCTTTCATGAAGTTGGATAAATCTCATAGAAGTTATGTTGAAGCTGTTATTCCACTTTCTAATCTGGATATCCATGTTTAGACTGTTTGGACATATGGCAAGTTCTTCAATCTTCTAGTCAAACCAGGATGAATCACTATGTAAGAAGCTTGATTTGGAACCATTAATCAGTGGAGAGTGTCCATGAGTTGAATAAATCCCATAGGAGGTATGTTAAAGAAGTTATTCCACTTTGTAATCAGGATATCCATGTTTAGCCTGTTTGGACATATGGCAAGTTCTTCAAGCTTCTAATCAAACCAGGACAAATCACTATGTAAGAAGCTTGATTTGGAACCATTATTCAGTGGAAAGTGTCCATGAAGTTGAATAAATCCCATAAGAGGTATGTTAAAGAAGTTATTCCACTTTTTAATCAGGATATCCATGTTTAGTCTGATTGGACATATGGCAAGTTCTTCAAGCTTCTAATCAAACCAGGATGAATCACTATGTAAGAAGCTTGATTCGGAACCATTAATCAGTGGAGAGACTTTCATGAAGTTGGATAAATCTCATAGGAGTTATGTTGAAGAAGTTATTCCACTTCCTAATAATGATATACATGTTTAGATTGTTTGGACATATGGCAAGTTATTCAAGCTTCTAATCAAACAAGGACGAATCACTATGTAAGAATCTTGATTTGGAACCATTAATCAGTGGAAAGTGTCCATGAAGTTGAATAAATCCCATAAGAGGTATGTTAAAGAAGTTATTCCACTTTTTAATCAGGATATCCATGTTTAGTCTGATTGGACATATGGCAAGTTCTTCAAGCTTCTAATCAAACAAGGAGAATCACTATGTAAGAAGCTTGATTTGGAACCATTAATCAGTGGAGACTCTTTCATGAAGTTGGATAAATATCATAGGAGTTATGTTGAAGAAGTTATTCCACTTTCTAATCAGGATATCCATGTTTAGACTGTTTGGACATATGGCAAGTTCTTCAAGCTTCTAATCAAACCAGGATGAATCACTATGTAAGAAGCTTGATTCGAAACCATTAATCAGTGGAGAGTCTTTCATGAAGTTGGATAAGTCTCATAGGAGTTATGTTGAAGAAGTTATTCCACTTCCTAATACTGATATCCCTGTTTAGATTGTTTGGACATATGGCAAGTTATTCAAGCTTCTAATCAAACAAGGATGAATCACTATGTAAGAACCTTTATTTGGAACCATTAATCAGTGGAGAGTCTTTCATGAAGTTGGATAAATCTCATAGGAGTTATGTTGAAGAAGTTATTTCACTTTTTAATCAGGATATCCATGTTTAGCATGTTTGGACATTAGGCAAGTTCTTCAAGCTTCTAATCAAACCAGGATGAACCACTATGTAAGAAGCTGTATTTGGAACCATTAATCAGTAGAGAGTGTCGATGAAGTTGAATAAATCCCATAAAGGTATGTTAAAGAAGTTATTCCACTTTGTAATCATGATATCCATGTTTAGCCTGTTTGGACATATGGCAAGTTCTTCAAGCTTCGAATCAAACCAGGATGAATCACTATGTAAGAAGCTTGATTTGGAACCATTAATCAGTGGAGAGTCTTTCATAAAGTTTGATAAATCTCATAGAAGTTATGTTGAAGAAGTTATTCCACTTTCTAATCAGGATATCCATGTTTAGACTGTTTGGACATATGGCAAGTTCTTCAAGATTCTAATCAAACCAGGATGAATCACAATGTAAGAAGCTTGATTCGGAACCATTAATCAGTGGAGAGTCTTTCATGAAGTTGGATAAATCTCATAGGAGTTATGTTGAAGAAGTTATTCCAGTTCATAATACTGATATCCATGTTTATATTGTTTGGACATATGGCAAGTTATTCAAGCTTCTAATCAGACAAAGATGAATCACTATGTAAGAAGCTTTATTTGGAACCATTAATCAGTGGAGAGTCTTTCATGAAGTTGGATAAATCTCATAGGAGTTATGTTGAAGAAGTTATTTCACTTTTTAATCAGGATATCCATGTTTAGCCTGTTTGGACATTAGGCAAGTTCTTCAAGCTTCTAATCAAACCAGGATGAACCACTATATAAGAAGCTGTATTTTGAACCATTAATCAGTGGAGAGTGTCGATGAAGTTGAATAAATCCCATAAGAGGTATGTTAAAGAAGTTATTCCACTTTGTAATCATGATATCCATGTTTAGCCTATTTGGACATATGGCAAGTTCTTCAAGCTTCTAATCAAACCAGGATGAATCACTATGTAAGAAGCTTGATTTGGAACCATTAATCAGTGGAGAGTCTTTCATGAAGTTGGATAAATCTCATAGGAGTTATGTTGAAGAAGTTATTCCACTTTCTAATCAGGATATCCATGTTTAGACTGTTTGGACATATGGCAAGTTCTTCAAGCTTCTAATCAAACCAGGATGAATCACTATGTAAGAAGCTTGATTTGGAACCATTAATCAGTGGAGAGTGTCCATGAAGTTGAATAAATCCCATAAGAGGTATGTTAAAGAAGTTATTCCACTTTCTAATCAGGATATCCATGTTTGGCATGTTTGGACGTATGGCAAGTTCTTCAAGCTTCTAATCAAACCAGGATGAATCACTATGTAAGAAGCTTGATTTGGAACCATTAATCAGTGGAGAGTCTTTCACGAAGCTGGATAAATCTCATAGGAGTTATGTTCAATAAGTTATTCCACTTTCTAATCAAGATATCCATGTTTAGACTGTTTGGACATATGGCAAGTTCTTCAAGCTTCTAATCAAACCAGGATGAATCACTATGTAAAAAGCTTGATTCGAAACCATTATTCAGTGGAGAGTCTTTCATGAAGTTGGCTAAATCTCATAGGAGTTATGTTGAAGAAGTTATTCCACTTCCTAATACTGATATCCATGTTTAGATTGTTTGGACATATGGCAAGTTATTCAAGCTTCTAATCAAACAAGGATGAATCAATATGTAAGAACCTTTATTTGGAACCATTAATCAGTGGAGAGTCTTTCATGAAGTTGGATAAATCTCATAGGAGTTATGTTGAAGAAGTTATTTCACTTTTTAATCAGGATATCCATGTTTAGCCTGTTTGGACATTAGGCAAGTTCTTCAAGCTTCTAATCAAACCAGGATGAACCACTATGTAAGAAGCTGTATTTGGAACCATTAATCAGTAGAGAGTGTCGATGAAGTTGACTAAATCCCATAAAGGTATGTTAAAGAAGTTATTCCACTTTGTAATCATGATATCCATGTTTAGCCTGTTTGGACATATGGCAAGTTCTTCAAGCTTCTAATCAAACCAGGATGAATCACTATGTAAGAAGCTTGATTTGGAACCTTTAATCAGTGGAGAGTCGTTCATAAAGTTTGATAAATCTCATAGAAGTTATGTTGAAGAAGTTATTCCACTTTCTAATCAGGATATCCATGTTTAGACTGTTTGGACATATGGCAAGTTCTTCAAGCTTCTAATCAAACCAGGATGAATCACTATGTAAGAAGCTTGATTTGGAACTATTAATCAGTGAAGAGTATCCATGAAGTTGAATAAATCCCATAGGAGGTATGTNACCAGGATGAATCACTATGTAAGAAGCTTGATTTGGAACCATTAATCAGTGGAGAGTCTTTCACGAAGCTGGATAAATCTCATAGGAGTTATGTTCAATAAGTTATTCCACTTTCTAATCAAGATATCCATGTTTAGACTGTTTGGACATATGGCAAGTTCTTCAAGATTCTAATCAAACCAGCATGAATCACTATGTATGAAGCTCGATTTGGAACCATTAATCAGTAGAGAGTCTCTCATGAAGTTGGATAAAAATCATAGGAGTTATGTTGAAGAAGTTATTCCACTTTCTAATCAAGATATCCATGTTTAGACTGTTTGGACATATGACAAGTACTTCAAGCTTCTAACCAAACCAGGATAAATCACTATGTAAGAAGCTTTATTTGGAACCATTAATCAGTGGAGAGTCTTTCATGAAGTTGGATAAATCTCATAAGAGTTATGTTGAAGAAGTTTTTCCACTTTCAAATCACGATATCCATGTTTAGATTGTTTGGACATATGGCAAGTTCTTCAAGATTCTAATCAAACCAGGATGAATAACTATGTAAGAAGTTTGATTCGGAACCATTAATCAGTGGAGAATCTTTCATGAAGTTGGATAAATCTCATAGGAGTTATGTTGAAGCTGTTATTCCACTTTCTAATCAGGATATCCATGTTTGGACATATGGCAAGTTCTTCAATCTTCTAATCAAACCAGGATGAATCACTATGTAAGAAGCTTGATTTGGAACCATTAATCATTGGAGAGTGTCCATGAAGTTGAATAAATCCCATAAGAGGTATGTTAAAGAAGTTATTCCACTTTCTAATCAGGATATCCATGTTTGGCATGTTTGGACGTATGGCAAGTTCTTCAAGCTTCTAATCAAACCAGGATGAATCACTATGTAAGAAGCTTGATTTGGAACCATTAATCAGTGGAGAGTCTTTCACGAAGCTGGATAAATCTCATAGGAGTTATGTTCAATAAGTTATTCCACTTTCTAATCAAGATATCCATGTTAAGACTGTTTGGACATATGGCAAGTTCTTCAAGCTTCTAATCAAACCAGGATGAATCACTATGTAAGAAGCTTGATTCGAAACCATTATTCAGTGGAGAGTCTTTCATGAAGTTGGATAAATCTCATAGGAGTTATGTTGAAGAAGTTATTCCACTTCCTAATACTGATATCCATGTTTAGATTGTTTGGACATATGGCAAGTTATTCAAGCTTCTAATCAAACAAGGATGAATCACTATGTAAGAACCTTTATTTGGAACCATTAATCAGTGGAGAGTCTTTCATGAAGTTTGATAAATCTCATAGGAGTTATGTTGAAGAAGTTATTTCACTTTTTAATCAGGATATCCATGTTTAGCCTGTTTGGACATTAGGCAAGTTCTTCAAGCTTCTAATCAAACCAGGATGAACCACTATATAAGAAGCTGTATTGTGAACCATTAATCAGTGGAGAGTGTCGATGAAGTTGAATAAATCCCATAAGAGGTATGTTAAAGAAGTTATTCCACTTTGTAATCATGATATCCATGTTTAGCCTATTTGGACATATGGCAAGTTCTTCAAGCTTCTAATCAAACCAGGATGAATCACTATGTAAGAAGCTTGATTTGGAACCATTAATCAGTGGAGAGTCT
>MU108315.1:3723-23694 GCA_012274485.2 Sinapis alba
ACTGAATAATGGTTCCAAATCAAGCTTCTTAAGTAGTGATTCATTCTAGTTTGATTAGAAGCTTGAAGAACTTGCCATATGTCCAAACAGGCTAAACATGGATATCCCGATTAGAAAGTGGAATAACGTCTTAAACATAACTCCTATGGGATTTATTCAACTTCATGGAAGAATCTCCATTAATTAATTGTTCCAAAAAAGCTTTTTACATAGTGATTCATCCTGGTTTGATTAGAAGCTTGAAGAACTTGCCATATGTCCAAACAGGCTAAACATGGATAACCTTATTAGAAAGTGGAATAACTTATTCAACGTAACTCCTACGAGATTTATTCAACTTCATAAAAAAACTCTCCACTGATTAATGGTTCCAAATCAAGCTTTTTACATAGTGATTCATCCTGGTTTATTAGAAGCTTGATGAACTTGCCATATGTCCAAAAAAGCTAAATATGGATATCCTCATTAGAAAGTGGAATAACTTCTAAAACATAACTCCTTTGGGATATATTCAACTTCATGGAGACTCTCCACTGAATAATGGTTCCAAATCAAGCTTCTTGCATAGTGATTCATCCTGGTTTGATTAGGAGCTTGAAGAACTTGCCATATGTCCAAACAGGCTAAACATGGATATCCTAATTAGAAAGTGGAATAACTTCTTAAACATAACTCCTTTGGGATTTATTCAACTTAATGTATACTCTACACTTAATAATGGTTCTAAATCAAGATTCTTACATAGTGATTCATCCTGGTTTGATTAGAAGCTTCAAGAACTTGCCATATGTCCAAACAGGCTAAACATGGATATCCTGATTAGAAAGTGGAATAACTTCTTAAACATAACTCCTTTGGGATTTATTCAACTTCATGGATACTCTCCACTGAATAATGGTTCCAAATCAAGCTATTTACATTGTGATTCATCCTGGTTTGATTAGAGGCTTGAAGAACTTGTCATATGTCCAAACAGGCTAAACATGGATATCCTGATTAGAAAGTGGAATAACTTCTTAAACATAACTCCTTTGGTATTTATTCAACTTCATGGAAACTCTCCACTGAATAATGTTTCCAAATAAGGCTTCTTACATAGTGATTCATCCTGGTTTCATTAGNTTGATTAGAAGCTTGAAGAACTTGCCATATGTCCAAACAGGCTAAACATGGATATCCCGATTAGAAAGTGGAATAACGTCTTAAACATAACTCCTATGGGATTTATTCAACTTCATGGAAGAATCTCCATTAATTAATTGTTCCAAAAAAAGCTTTTTACATAGTGATTCATCCTGGTTTGATTAGAAGCTTGAAGAACCTGCCATATGTCCAAACAGGCTAAACATGGATAACCTTATTAGAAAGTGGAATAACTTATTCAACGTAACTCCTACGAGATTTATTCAACTTCATAAAAAAACTCTCCACTGATTAATGGTTCCAAATCAAGGTTTTTACATAGTGATTCATCCTGGTTTATTAGAAGCTTGATGAACTTGCCATATGTCCAAAAAAGCTAAATATGGATATCCTTATTAGAAAGTGGAATAACTTCTAAAACATAACTCCTTTGGGATATATTCAACTTCATGGAGACTCTCCACTGAATAATGGTTCCAAATCAAGCTTCTTACATAGTGATTCATCATGATTTGATTAAAAGCTTGAAGAACATGCCATATGTCCAAACAGACTAAACATGGATATCATGATTAGAAAGTGGAATAACTTCTTAAACATAACTCCTTTGGGATTTATTCAACTTCATGAAAGAATCTCCATTAATTCAACTTCATAAAAGACCCTCCACTGATTAATGGTTACAAATCAAGCTTTTTACATAGTGATTCATCCTGGTTTAATTAGAAGCTTGATAAACTTGCCATATGTACAAAAAGCTAAATATGGATATCCTGATTAAAAAGTGGAATAAATTCTAAAACATAACTCCTTTCAGTTTTATTCACCTTCTTGGAGACTCTCCACTGAATAATGGTTCCAAATCAAGCTTCTTACCTAGTGATTCGTCATGATTTGATTAAAAGCTTGAAGAACTTGTAAAACATAACTCCTTTGGAGTTTATTCAACTTCATGGAGACTCTCCACTGAATAATGGTTCCAAATCAAGCTTCTTACATAGTGATTTATCCTGGTTTGTTTAGGAGCTTGAAGAACTTGCCATATGTACAAACAGGCTAAATGTGGATATCCTAATTAGAAAGTGGAATAACTTCTTAAACATAACTCCTTTGGGACTTATTCAAATTCATGGATACTCTACACTGAATAATGGTTCCAAATCACGCTTCTTACATAGTGATTAATCCGGGTTTGATTAGAAGCTGGAAGAACTTGCCATATGTCCAAACAGGCTAAACATGGATATCCTGATTAGAAAGCGGAATAACTTCTTAAACATAACTCCTTTGGGATTTATTCAACTTCATGGATACTATCCACTGAATAATGGTTCCAAATCAAGCTTCTTACATAGTGATTCATCCTGGTTTGATTAGAAGCTTGAAGAACTTGTCATATGTCCAAACAGGCTAAACATGGATATCGTGATTAAAAGTGGAGTAACTTCTTAAACATAACTCCTTTGCTATTTATTCAACTTCATGGATACTCTCCACTGAATAATGTATCCAAATAAGGCTTCTTACATAGTGATTCATCCTGGTTTGATTAGAAACTTGAAGAACTTGCCATATGTCCAAACAGGCTAAACATTGATATCCTGATTAGAAAATGGAATAACCTATTCAACATAACTCCTATGAGATTTATTCAAATTCATAAAAGACTCTCCACTGATTAATGGTTCCAAATCAAGCTTTTTACATAGCGATTCATCCTGGTTTGATTAGAAGCTTGATGAACTTGCCATATGTCCAAAAAAACTAAAAATGGATATCCTGATTAGAAAGAGGAATAACTTCTAAAACATAACTCCTTTGAGATTTATTCAACTTCATGGAGACTCTCCACTGAATAATGTTTCCAAATCAAGATTCTTACATAGTGATTCATCCTGGTTTAATTAAAAGCTTGAAGAACTTGCCATATGTCCAAACAAGCTAAACATGGATATCCTGATTAGAAAGTGGAATAACTTCTAAAACATAACTCCTTTGGGATTTATTCAACTTCATGGATACTCTACACTGAATAATAGTTCCAAAAAAAAATTCTTACAAAGTGATTCATCCTGGTTTGATTAGAAGCTTGAAGAACTTGACATATGTCCAAACAGGCTAAATATGGATATCCTGATTAAAAAGTGGAATAACTTCTTAAACATAACTCCATTGGGATTTATTAAACTTCATGGATAGTCTCCACTGAATAATGGTTCCAAATCAAGCTTCTTACATAGTGATTCATCCTGGTTTGATTAGAAGCTTCAAGAACTTGCCATATGTCCAAACAAGCTAAACATGGATATCCTGATTAGAAAGTGAAATAACTTCTAAAACATAACTCCTTTGGGATTTATTAAACTTCATGGAGACTCTCCACTGAATAATGGTTCCAAATCAAGCTTCTTACATAGTGATTCATCCTTGTTTGTTTAGGAGCTTGAAGAACTTGCCATATGTCCAAACAGGCTAAACGTGGATATCCTAATTAGAAAGTGGAATAACTTCTTAAACATAAATCCTTTGGGACTTATTCAAATTTATGGATACTCTACACTGAATAATGGTTCCAAATCAAGCTTCTTACATAGTGATTCATCCGGTTTTGATTAGAAGCTTGAAGAACTTGCGATATGTCGAAACAGGCTAAACATGGATATCCTGATTAGAAAGTGGAATAACTTCTTAAACATAAATCCTTTGGGATTTTTCAACTTCATGGATACTATCCACTGAATAATGGTTCCAAATCAAGCTTCTTACATAGTGATTCATCCTGGTTTGATTAGAAGCTTGAAGAACTTGCCATATGTCCAAACAGGCTAAACATGGATATCCTGATTAGAAAATGGAATAACTTCTTCAACATAACTCCTTTGGTATTTATTCAACTTCATGGATACTCTCCACTGAATAATGTTTCCAAATAAGGCTTCTTACATAGTGATTCATCCTGGTTTGATTAGAAACTTGAAGAACTTGCCATATGTCCAAACATGCTAAACATTGATATCCTGATTAGAAAATGGAATAACTTATTCAACATAACTCCTATGAGATTTATTCAACTTCATAAAAGACTCTCCATTGATTAATGGTTCCAAATCAAGCTTTTTACATAGCGATTCATCCTGGTTTGATTAGAAGCTTGATGAACTTGCCATATGTCCAAAAAAACTAAAAATGGATATCCTGCTTAGAAAGATGAATGCCTTCTAAAACATACCTCCTTTGAGATTTATTCAACTTCATGGAGACTCTCCACTGAAAAATGTTTCCAAATCAAGATTCTTACATAGTGATTCATCCTGGTTTGATTAAAAGCTTGAAGAACTTGCCATATGTCGAAACAGGCTAACCATGGATATCCTGATTAGAAAGTGGAATAACTTCTTAAACATAACTCCATTTGGATTTATTCAACTTCACGGATACTCTCCACTGAATAATGGTTCCAAATCAAGCTTCTTACATAGTGATTCATCCTGGTTTGATTAGAAGCTTGAAGAACTTGCCATATGTCCAAACAGGCTAAACATGGATATCCTGATTAGAAAGTGGAAAAACTTCTTAAACTTAACTCCTTTGGGATTTATTCAACTTCATGGATACTCTCCACTGAAAAATGGTTCCAAATCAAGCTTCTTACATAGTGATTCATCCTGGTTTGATTAGGAGTTTGAAGAACTTGCCATATGTCCAAACATGCTAAACGTGGATATCCTAATTAGAAAGTGGAATAACTTCTTAAACATAACTCCTTTGGGATTTATTCAACTTCATGGATACTCTACACTGAATAATGGTTCCAAATCAAGCTTCTTACATAGTGATTCATCCTGGTTTGATTAGAAGCTTGAAGAACTTGCCATATGTCCAAACAGGCTAAACATGGATATCCTGATTAGAAAGTGGAAAAACTTCTTAAACATAACTCCTTTGGGATTTATTCAACTTCATGGATACTCTCCACTGATAATGGTTCCAAATCAAGCTTCTTACGTAGTGATTCATCATGGTTTGATTAAAAGTTTGAAGAACTTGCCATATGTCCAAACAGGCTAAACATGGATATCCTGATTAGAAAGTGTAATAACTTCTTAAACATAAATCCTATGGGATTTATTCAACTTCATGAAAGAATCTCCATTACTTAATGGTTCCAAAAAAGCTTTTTACATAGTGATTCATCCTGGTTTGATTAGAAGCTTGAAAAACTTGCCATATGTCCAAACAGGCTAAATATGGATATCCTTATTAGAAAGTGGAATAACTTATTCAACGTAACTCTTATAAGATTTATTCAACTTCATAAAAAAACTCTCCACTAAATAATGGTTCCAAATCAAGCTTCTTACATAGTGATTCATCATGGTTTCATTAGAAACTTAAAGAACTTGCCATATGTCCAAAAAGGCTAAACATGGATATCCTGATTAGAAAGTGGAAAAACTTCTTAAACATAACTCCTTTGGGATTTATTCAACTTCATGGATACTCTCCACTGAAAAATGGTTCCAAATCAAGCTTCTTACATAGTGATTCATCCTGGTTTGATTAGGAGTTTTAAGAACTTGCCATATGTCCAAACATGCTAAACGTGGATATCCTAATTAGAAAGTGGAATAACTTCTTAAACATAACTCCTTTGGGATTTATTCAACTTCATGGATACTCTACACTGAATACTGGTTCCAAATCAAGCTTCTTACATAGTGATTCATCCTGGTTTGATTAGAAGCTTGAAGAACTTGCCATATGTCCAAACAGGCTAAACATGGATATCCTGATTAGAAAGTGGAAAAACTTCTTAAACATAACTCCTTTGGGATTTATTCAACTTCATGAATACTCTCCACTGATAATTGTTCCAAATCAAGCTTCTTACGTAGTGATTCATCATGGTTTGATTAGAAGCTTGAAGAACTTGCCATATGTCCAAACAGGCTAAACATGGATATCCTGATTAGAAAGTGTAATAACTTCTTAAACATAAATCCTATGGGATTTATTCAACTTCATGGAAGAATCTCCATTACTTAATGGTTCCAAAAAAAGCTTTTTACATAGTGATTCATCCTGGTTTGATTAGAAGCTTGAAAAACTTGCCATAAGTCCAAACAGGCTAAACATGGATATCCTTATTAGAAAGTGGAATAACTTATTCAACGTAATTCTTATGAGATTTATTCAACTTCATAAAAAACTCTCCACTAAATAATGGTTCCAAATCAAGCTTCTTACATAGTGATTTATCATGGTTTGATTAGAAACTTGAAGAACTTGCCATATGTCCAAACAGGCTAAACATGGATATCCTGATTAGAAAGTGGAATAACTTCTTAAACATAACTCTTTTTGGATTTATTCAACTTCATGGATACTCTCCACTGAATAATGGTTCCAAATCAAGCTTCTTACATATTGATTCATCCTGGTTTGATTAGGAGCTTGAAGAACTTGTCATATGTCCAAACATGCTAAACGTGGATATCCTAATTAGAAAGTTGAATAACTTCTTAAACATAACCCCTTTGGGATTTATTCAACTTCATAGATACTCTCCACTGAATAATGGTTCCAAATCAAGCTTCTTACAGAGTGATTCATCCTGGTTTGATTAGAAGCTTGAAGAACTTGCCATATGTCCAAACAAGCTAAACATGGATATCCTGATTATAAAGTGGAATAACTTATTCAACATAACTCTTATGAGATTTATTCAACTTCATGGATACTCTACACTGAATAATGGTTCCAAATAAAGCTTCTTACATAGTGATTCATCCTGGTTTGATTAAAAGCTTGAAGAACTTGACTTATGTCCAAACAGGCTAAATATGGATATCCTGATTAGAAAGTGGAATAACTTCTTAAACATAACTCCTTTGGGATTTATTCAACTTCATGGATACTCTCCACTGAATAATGGTTCTAAATCAAGATTCTTACATAGTGATTCATCCTGGTTTGATTAGGAGCTTGAAGAACTTGCCATATGTCCAAACAGGCTAAACATGGATATCCTATTTAGAAAGTGGAATAACTTCTTAAACATAACTCCTTTGGGATTTATTCAACTTCATGGATACTCTCCACTGAATAATGGTTCTAAATCAAGATTCTTACATAGTGATTCATCCTGGTTTGATTAGGAGCTTGAAGAACTTGCCAAATGTCCAAACAGGCTAAACATGGATATCCTAATTAGAAAGTGGAATAACTTCTTAAACATAACTCCTTTGGGATTTATTCAACTTCATGGATACTCTACACTGAATAATGGTTCCAAATCAAGATTCTTACATAGTGATTCATCCTGGTTTGATTAGAAGCTTGAAGAACTTGCCATATGTCCAAACAAGCTAAACATGGATATCCTGATTAGAAAGTGGAATAACTTCTTAAACATAACTCCATTGGGATTTATTTAACTTCATGGATACTCTCCACTGAATAATGGTTCCAAATCAAGCTTCTTACATAGTGATTCATCCTGGTTTGATTAGAAGCTTGAAGAACTTGCCATATGTCCAAACAGGCTAAACATGGATATCCTGATTAGAAAGTGGAAAAACTTCTCAAACATAACTCCATTGGGATTTATTCAACTTCATGGATACTCTCCACTGAATAATGGTTCCAAATCAAGCTTCTTACATAGTGATTCATCCTGGTTTGATTAGAAGGTTGAAGAACTTGCCATATGTCCAAACATGCTAAACATGGATATCCTGATTAGAAAATGGAATAACTTCTTAAACATAACCCTTATGATATTTATTCAACTTCATGGAAGAATCTCCATTAATTAATGGTTCCAAAAAAGCTTTTTACATAGTGATTCATCATGGTTTGATTAGAAGCTTGAAAAACCTGCCATATGTCCAAACAGGCTAAACATGGATATCCTTATTAGAAAGTGAAATAACTTATTCAACATAACTCTTATGAGATTTATTCAACTTCATAAAAAACTCTCCACTGATTAATGGTTCCAAATCAAGCTTTTTACATAGTGATTCATCATGGTTTATTAGAAGCTTGATGAACTTGCCATATGTCCAAAAAGCTAAATATGGATATCCTCATTAGAAACTGAAATAACTTCTAAAACATAACTCCTTTGGTATTTATTCAACTTCATGGAGACTATCCACTGAATAATGGTTCCAAATCAAGCTTCTTACATAGTGTTTCATCACGGTTTGATTAAAAGCTTGAAGAACTTGCCATATATCCAAACAGACTTAACATGGATATCCTGATTAGAAAGTGGTATAACTTCTTAAACATAACTCCTTTGGGATTTATTTAACTTCGTGGATACTCTCCACTTAATAATGGTTCCAAATCAAGCTTCTTACATAGTGATTCATCCTGGTTTAATTAGGAGCGTGAAGAACTTGCCATATGTCCAAAAATGCTAAACGTGGATATCCTAATTAGAAAGTGGAAGAACTTCTTAAACATAACTCCATTGGGATTTATTCAACTTCTTGGATACTCTCCACTGAATAATGGTTCCGAATAAAGCTTCTTCCATAGTGATTCATCCTGGTTTGATTAGAAGCTTGAAGAACTTGCCATATGTCCAAACATTCTAAACATGGATATCCTGATTAGAAAGTGGAATAACTTCTTAAACATAACTCTATTGGGATTTATTCAACTTCATGGATACTCTCCACTGAATAATGGTTCCAAATAAAGCTTCTTACATAGTGATTCATCCTGGTTTGATTAGAAGCTTGAAGAACTTGCCATATGTCCAAACATGCTAAACATGGATTTCTTGATTAGAAAGTGGAAAAACTTCTTAAAAATAACTCCTTTGGGATTTATTCAACTTCATGGATACTATCCACTGAATAATGGTTCCAAATCAAGCTTCTTACATAGTGATTCATCCTGGTTTGATTAGAAGCTTGAAGAACTTGCCATATGTCCAAACATGCTAAACATGGATATCATGATTAGAAAATGGAATAACTTCTTAAACATAACCCTTATGAGATTTATTCAACTTCATGGAAGAATCTACATTAATTAATGGTTCCAAAAAAGCTTTTTACATAGTGATTCATCCTGGTTTGATTAGAAGCTTGAAGAACCTGCCATATGTCCAAACAGGCTAAACATGGATATCCTTATTAGAAAGTGAAATAACTTATTCAACATAACTCTTATGAGATTTATTCAACTTCATAAAAAACTCTCCACTAATTAATGGTTCCAAATCAAGCTTTTTACATAGTGATTCATCATGGTTTATTAGAAGCTTGATGAACTTGCCATATGTCCAAAAAAGCTAAATATGGATATCCTCATTAGAAACTGGAATAACTTCTAAAACATAACTCCTTTGGGATTTATTAAACTTCATGGAGACTCTCCACTGAATAATGGTTCCAAATAAAGCTTCTTACATATTGTTTCATCATGGTTTGATTAAAAGCTTGAAGAACTTGCCATATGTCCAAACAGACCAAACATGGATATCCTGATTAGAAAGTGGAATAACTTCTTAAACATAACTCCTTTGGGATTTATTCAACTTCATGGATACTCTCCACTTAATAATGGTTCCAAATCAAGCTTCTTACATAGTGATTCATCCTGGTTTGATTAGGAGCTTGAAGAATTTGCCATATGTCCAAACAGGCTAAATGTGGATATCCTAATTAGAAAGTGGAATAACTTCTTAAACATAACTCCTTTGGGATTTATTCAACTTCATGGATACTCTACACTGAATAATGGTTCGAAATCAAGCTTCTTACATATTGATTCATCCTGGTTTGATTAGAAGCTTGAAGAACTTGTCATATGTCCAAACAGGCTAAACGTGGATATCCTGATTAGAAAGTGGAATAACTTCTTAAACATAACTCCTTTGTGATTTATTCAACTTCATGGATACTCTCCACTGAATAGTGGTTCCAAATCAAGATTCTTACATAGTGATTCATCCTGGTTTGATTAGAAGCTTGAAGAACTTGTCATATGTCCAAACAAGCTAAACATGGATATCCTGATTAGAAAGTGGAGTAACTTCTTAAACATAACTACTTTGGGATTTATTAAACTTCATGGATACTCTACACTTAATAATGGTTCCAAATCAAGCCTATTACATAGTGATTCATCCTGGTTTGATTAGGAGCTTGAAGAACTTGCTATATTGCCAAACAGGCTAAACATGGATATCCTGATTAGCAAGTAGAATAACTTCTTAAACATTACTCCTTTGGGATTTATTCAACTTCATGGATACTCTACACTGAATAATGGTTCCAAATAAATATCCTTACATAGTGATTCATCCTGGTTTGATTAGAAGCTTGAAGAACTTGACTTATGTCCAGACAGGCTAAATATGGATATCCTGATTAGAAAGTGGAATAACTTCTTAAACATATCTCCATTGGGATTTATTCAACTTCATGGATACTCTCCACTGAATAATGGTTCCAAATCAAGCTTCTTACATAGTGATTCATCCTGGTTTGATGAGAAGCTTGAAGAACTTGACATATGTCCAAACATGCTAAACATGGATATCCTGATTAGAAAGTGGAAAAACTTCTTAAACATAACTCCTTTGGGATTTATTCAACTTCATGGATACTCTCCACTTAATAGTGGTTCCAAATCAAGCCTCTTACATAGTGATTCATCCTTGTTTGATTAGAAACTTGAAGAACTTGCCATTTGTCCAAACAGGCTAAACATTGATATCCTAATTAGAAAATGGAATAACTTATTCAACATAACTCCTATGAGATTTATTAAACTTCATAAAAGACTCTCAACTTATTAATGGTTCCAAATCAAGCTTTTTACATAGTGATTCATCATGGTTTATTAGAAGCTTGATGAACTTGCCATATGTCCAAAAAAGCTAAATATGGATATCCTCATTAGAAACTGGAATAACTTCTAAAACATAACTCCTTTGGGATTTATTCAACTTCATGGAGACTCTCCACTGAATAATGGTTCCAAATCAAGCTTCTTACATATTGTTTCATCATGGTTTGATTAAAAGCTTGAAGAACTTGCCATATGTCCAAACAGACCAAACATGGATATCCTGATTAGAAAGTGGAAAAACTTCTTAAACATAACTCCTTTGGGATTTATTCAACTTCATGGATACTCTCCACTTAATAATGGTTCCAAATCAAGCTTCTTACATAGTGATTCATACTGGTTTTATTAGGAGCTTGAAGAATTTGCCATATGTCCAAACAGGCTAAATGTGGATATCCTAATTAGAAAGTGGAATAACTTCTTAAACATAACTCCTTTGGGATTTATTCAACTTCATGGATACTCTACACTGAATAATGGTTCGAAATCAAGCTTCTTACATAGTGATTCATCCTGGTTTGATTAGAAGCTTGAAGAACTTGTCATATGTCCAAACAGGCTAAACATGGATATCCTTATTAGAAAGTGGAATAACTTCTTAAACATAACTCCTTTGGGATTTATTCAACTTCATGGATACTCTCCACTGAATAATGGTTCCAAATCAAGATTCTTACATAGTGATTCATCCTGGTTTGATTAGAAGCTTGAAGAACTTGCCATATGTCCAAACAAGCTAAACATGGATATCCTGATTAGAAAGTGGAGTAACTTCTTAAACATAACTACTTTGGGATTTATTAAACTTCATGGATACTCTACACTTAATAATGGTTCCAAATCAAGCCTCTTACATAGTGATTCATCCTGGTTTGATTAGGAGCTTGAAGAACTTGCTATATGTCCAAACAGGCTAAACATGGATATCCTGATTAGAAAGTAGAATAACTTCTTAAACATTACTCCTTTGGGATTTATTCAACTTCATGGATACTCTACACTGAATAATGGTTCCAAATAAATATCCTTACATAGTGATTCATCCTGGTTTGATTAGAAGCTTGAAGAACTTGACTTATGTCCAGACAGGCTAAATATGGATATCCTGATTAGAAAGTGGAATAACTTCTTAAACATATCTCCATTGGGATTTATTCAACTTCATGGATACTCTCCACTGAATAATGGTTCCAAATCAAGCTTCTTACATAGTGATTCATCCTGGTTTGATGAGAAGCTTGAAGAACTTGCCATATGTCCAAACATGCTAAACATGGATATCCTAATTAGAAAGTAGAAAAACTTCTTAAACATAACTCCTTTGGGATTTATTCAACTTTATGGATACTCTCCACTTAATAGTGGTTCCAAATCAAGCTTCTTAGATAGTGATTCATCCTAGTTTGATTAGAAACTTGAAGAACTTGCCATATGTCCAAACACGCTAAACATTGATATCCTAATTAGAAAATGGAATAACTTATTCAACATAACTCCTATGAGATTTATTCAACTTCATAAAAGACTCTCAACTTATTAATGGTTCCAAATCAAGCTTTTTACATAGCGATTCATACTGGTTTGATTAGAAGCTTGATGAACTTGCCATATGTCCAAAAAAACTAAAAATGGATATCCTGATTAGAAAGAGGAATAACTTCTAAAACATAACTCCTTTGAGATTTATTCAACTTCGTGGAGACTCTCCACTGAATAATGTTTCCAAATCAAGATTCTTACATAGTGATTCATCCTGGTTTTATTAAAAGCTTGAAGAACTTGCCATATGTCCAAACATGCTAAACATGGATATCCTGATTAGAAAGTGGAATAACTTCTTAAACATAACTCCATTGGGATTTATTCAAGTTCATGGATACTCTCCACTGAATAATGGTTCCAAATAAAGCTTCTTACATAGTGATTCATCCTGGTTTTATTAGAAGCTTGAAGAACTTGCCATATGTCCAAACATGCTAAACATTCATCTCCTGATTAGAAAGTGGAAAAACTTCTTAAAAATAACTCATTTGGGATTTATTCAACTTCATGTATACTCTCCACTGAATAATGGTTCCAAATCAAGCTTCTTACATAGTGATTCATCCTGGTTTGATTAGAAGCTTGAAGAACTTGCCATATGTCCAGACAGGCTAAACATGGATATCTTGATTAGAAAGTGGAATAACTTCTTAAACATAACTCCTATGGGATTTATTCAACTTCATGGAACAATCTCCATTAATTAATGGTTCCAAAAAAGATTTTTACATAGTGATTCATCCTGGTTTGATTAGAAGTTTGAAGAACTTGCCATATGTCCAAACAGGCTAAACATGGATATCCTATTTAGAAAGTGGAATAACTTCTTAAACATAACTCCTTTGGGATTTATTCAACTTCATGGATACTCTCCACTGAATAATGGTTCTAGATCAAGCTTCTTACATAGTGATTCATCCTGGTTTGATTAGGAGCTTGAGGAGCTTGCCAAATGTCCAAACAGGCTAAACATGGATATCCTAATTAGAAAGTGGAATAACTTCTTAAACATAACTCCTTTGGGATTTATTTAACTTCATGGATACTCTACACTGAATAATGGTTCCAAATCAAGATTCTTACATAGTGATTCATCCTGGTTTGATTAGAAGCTTGAAGAGCTTGCCATATGTCCAAACAGGCTAAACATGGATATCCTGATTAGAAAGTCGAATAACTTCTTAAACATAACTCCATTGGGATTTATTTAACTTCATGGATACTCTCCACTGAATAATGGTTCCAAATCAAGCTTCTTACATAGTGATTCATCCTGGTTTGATTAGAAGCTTGAAGAACTTGCTATATGTCCAAACAGGCTAAACATGGATATCCTTATTAGAAAGTGGAAAAACTTCTTAAACATAACTCCATTGGGATTTATTCAACTTCATGGATACTCTCCACTGAATAATGGTTTCAAATAAAGCTTCTTACATAGTGATTCATCCTGGTTTGATTAGAAGCTTGAAGAACTTGCCATATGTTTAAACATGCTAAACATGGATCTCCTGATTAGAAAGTGGAAAAACTTCTTAAAAATAACTCCTTTGGGATTTATTCAACTTCATGGATACTCTCCACTGAATAATGGTTCCAAATCAAGCTTCTTACATAGTGATTCATCCTGGTTTGATTAGAAGGTTGAAGAACTTGCCATATGTCCAAACATGCTAAACATGGATATCCTGATTAGAAAATGGAATAACTTCTTAAACATAACCCTTATGATATTTATTCAACTTCATGGAAGAATCTCCATTAATTAATGTTTCCAAAAAAGCTTTTTACATAGTGATTCATCCTGGTTTGATTAGAAGCTTGAAGAACCTGCCATATGTCCAAACAGGCTAAACATGGATATCCTTATTAGAAAGTGAAATAACTTATTCAACATAACTCTTATGAGATTTATTCAACTTCATAAAAAACTCTCCACTGATTAATGGTTCCAAATCAAGCTTTTTACATAGTGATTCATCATGGTTTATTAGAAGCTTGATGAACTTGCCATATGTCCAAAAAGCTAAATATGGATATCCTCATTAGAAACTGGAATAACTTCTAAAACATAACTCCTTTGGTATTTATTCAACTTCTTGGAGACTATCCACTGAATAATGGTTCCAAATCAAGCTTCTTACATAGTGTTTCATCACGTTTTGATTAAAAGCTTGAAGAACTTGCCATATATCCAAACAGACTAAACATGGATATCCTGATTAGAAAGTGGAATAACTTCTTAAACATAACTCCTTTGGGATTTATTCAACTTCGTGGATACTCTCCACTTAATAATGGTTCCAAATCAAGCTTCTTACATAGTGATTCATCCTGGTTTGATTAGGAGCTTGAAGAACTTGCCATATGTCCAAACAGGCTAAACGTGGATATCCTAATTAGAAAGTGGAAGAACTTCTTAAACATAACTCCATTGGGATTTATTCAACTTCATGGATACTCTCCACTGAATAATGGTTCCAAATAAAGCTTCTTACATAGTGACTCATCCTGGTTTGATTAGAAGCTTGAAGAACTTGCCATTGGGATTTATTCAACTTCTTAAACATAACTCCATTGGGATTTATTCAACTTCATGGACACTCTCCACTGAATAATGGTTCCAAATAAAGCTTCTTACATAGTGATTCATCCTGGTTTGATTAGAAGCTTGAAGAACTTGCCATATGTCCAAACATGCTAAACATGGATCTCTTGATTAGAAAGTGGAAAAACATCTTAAAAATAACTCTTTTGGGATTTATTCAACTTCATGGATACTCTCCACTGAATAATGGTTCCAAATCAAGCTTCTTACATAGTGATTCATCCTGGTTTGATTAGAAGCTTGAAGAACTTGCCATATGTCCAAACATGCTAAACATGGATATCATGATTAGAAAATGGAATAACTTCTTAAACATAACCCTTATGAGATTTATTCAACTTCATGGAAGAATCTCCATTAATTAATGGTTCCAAAAAAGCTTTTTACATATTGATTCATCCTGGTTTGATTAGAAGCTTGAAGAACCTGCCATATGTCCAAACAGGCTAAACATGGATATCCTTATTAGAAAGTGAAATAACTTATTCAACATAACTCTTATGAGATTTATTCAACTTCATAAAAAACTCTCCACTAATTAATGGTTCCAAATCAAGCTTTTTACATAGTGATTCATCATTGTTTATTAGAAGCTTGATGAACTCGCCATATGTCCAAAAAAGCTAAATATGGATATCCTCATTAGAAACTGGAATAACTTCTAAAACATAACTCCTTTGGGATTTATTAAACTTCATGGAGACTCTCCACTGAATAATGGTTCCAAATCAAGCTTCTTACATAGTGTTTCATCACGGTTTGATTAAAAGCTTGAAGAACTTGCCATATGTCCAAACAGGCTAAACGTGGATATCCTAATTAGAAAGTGGAAGAACTTCTTAAACATAACTCCATTGGGATTTATTCAACTTCATGGATACTCTCCACTGAATAATGGTTCCAAATAAAGCTTCTTACATAGTGACTCATCCTGGTTTGATTAGAAGCTTGAAGAACTTGCCATATGTCCAAACAAGCTAAACATGGATATCCTGATTAGAAAGTGGAATAACTTCTTAAACATAACTCCATTGGGATTTATTCAACTTCATGGATACTCCCCACTGAATAATGGTTCCAAATAAAGCTTCTTACATAGTGATTCATCCTGGTTTGATTAGAAGCTTGAAGAACTTGCCATATGTCCAAACATGCTAAACATGGATACCTTGATTAGAAAGTGGAAAAACTTCTTAAAAATAACTCTTTTGGGATTTATTCAACTTCATGGATACTCTCCACTGAATAATGGTTCCAAATCAAGCTTCTTACATAGTGATTCATCCTGGTTTGATTAGAAGCTTGAAGAACTTGCCATATAAACATGCTAAACATGGATATCATGATTAGAAAATGGAATAACTTCTTAAACATAACCCTTATGAGATTTATTCAACTTCATGGAAGAATTTCCATTAATTAATGGTTCCAAAAAAGCTTTTTACATATTGATTCATCATGGTTTGATTAGAAGCTTGAAGAACCTGCCATATGTCCAAACAGGCTAAACATGGATATCCTTATTAGAAAGTGAAATAACTTATTCAACATAACTCTTATGAGATTTATTCAACTTCATAAAAAACTCTCCACTAATTAATGGTTCCAAATCAAGCTTTTTACATAGTGATTCATCATTGTTTATTAGAAGCTTGATGANATGGATATCCTTATTAGAAAGTGAAATAACTTATTCAACATAACTCTTATGAGATTTATTCAACTTCATAAAAAACTCTCCACTAATTAATGGTTCCAAATCAAGCTTTTTACATAGTGATTCATCATTGTTTATTAGAAGCTTGATGAACTCGCCATATGTCCAAAAAAGCTAAATATGGATATCCTCATTAGAAACTAGAATAACTTATAAAACATAACTCATTTGGGATTTATTAAACTTCATGGAGACTCTCCACTGAATAATGGTTCCAAATCAAGCTTCTTACATAGTGTTTCATCACGGTTTGATTAAAAGCTTGAAGAACTTGTCATATGTCCAAACAGACTAAACATGGATATCCTGATTAGAAAGTGGAATAACTTCTTAAACATAACTCCTTTGGGATTTATTCAACTTCATGGATACTCTCCACTGAATAATAGTTCCAAATCAAGATTCTTACATAGTGATTCATCCTGGTTTGATTAGAAGCTTGAAGAACTTGCCATATGTCCAAACAAGCTAAACATGGATATCCTGATTAGAAAGTGGAATAACTTCTTAAACATAACTCCTTTGGAATTTATTCAACTTCATGGATACTCTACACTGAATAATGGTTCCAAATCAAGCTTCTTACATAGTGATTCATCCGGGTTTGATTAGAAGCTTGAAGAACTTGCCATATGTCCAAACATGCTAAACCTGGATATCCTGATTAGAAAGTGGAAAAACTTCTTAAACATAACTCCTTTGGGATTTAATCAACTTCATGGATACTCTCCACTAAATAATGGTTCCAAATCAAGCTTCTTACAGAGTGATTCATCCTGGTTTGATTAGAAGCTTGAAGAACTTGCCATATGTCCAAACATGCTAAATATGGATATCCTTATTAGAAAGTGGAATAACTTCTTAAACATAACTCCTATGGGATTTATTCAACTTCATGGAAGAACCTCCATTAATTAATGGTTCCAAAAAAATCTTTTTACATAGTGATTCATCCTGGTTTGATTAGAAGCTTGAAGAACTTGTCATATGTCCAAACAAGCTAAACATGGATATCCTGATTAGAAAATGGAATAACTTATTCAACATAACTCCTATGTGATTTATTCAACTTCATGGATTCTCTCAACTTAATAATGGTTCCAAATCAAGCTTCTTACATAGTGATTCATCCTGGTTTGATTATAAGCTTAAAGAACTTGCAATATGTCCAAACAGGCTAAACATGGATATCCTGATTAGAAAGTGGAATAATTTTTTAAACATAACTCCTTTGGGATTTATTCAACTTCATGAATACTCTCCACTGAATAATGGTTCCAAATCAAGCTTCTTACATAGTGATTCATCCTGGTTTGATTAGAAGCTTGAAGAACTTGCCA
The DNA here is from genome assembly GCA_012274485.2 of Sinapis alba. Taxonomy (NCBI): domain Eukaryota; kingdom Viridiplantae; phylum Streptophyta; class Magnoliopsida; order Brassicales; family Brassicaceae; genus Sinapis; species Sinapis alba. The sequence goes on from MU108315.1 coordinate 21,953, forward strand.
TATGTCCAAGCAAGCTAAACATGGATATCCTAATTAGAAAGTGGAATAACTTCTTAAACATAACTCCTTTGGGATTTATTCAACTTCATGGATACTCTACACTTAATAATGGTTCCAAATCAAGCTTCTTACATAGTGATTCATCCTGGTTTGATTAGGAGCTTGAAGAACTTGCCATATGTCCGTCCAAACAGGCTAAACATGGATATCCTATTTAGAAAGTGGAATAACTTCTTAAACATAACTCCTTTGGGATTTATTCAATATCATGGATACTCTCCACTGAATAATGGTTCCAAATCAAGCTTCTTACATAGTGATTCATCCTGGTTTGATTAGGAGCTTGAAGAACTTGTCATATGTCCAAAAAGGCTAAACGTGGATATCCTAATTAGAAAGTGGAATAACTTCTTAAACATAATTCCTTTGGATTTATTCACCTTCATGGATACTCTACACTGAATAATGGTTCCAAATCAAGCTTCTTACATAGTGATTCATCCGGGTTTGATTAGAAGCTTGAAGAACTTGCCATATGTCCAAACAGACTAAACATGGATATCCTGATTAGAAAGTGGAAAAACTTCTTAAACATAACTCCTTTGGGATTTAATCAACTTCATGGATACTATCCACTAAATAATGGTTCCAAATCAAGCTTCTTACAGAGTGACTCATCCTGGTTTGATTAGAAGCTTGAAGAACTTGCCATATGTCCAAACATGCTAAATATGGATATCCTTATTAGAAAGTGGAATAACTTCTTAAACATAACTCCTTTGGGATTTTTTCAACTTCATGGATACTCTCCACTGAATAATGGTTCCAAATCAAGATTCTTACATAGTGATTCATCCTGGTTTGATTAGAAGCTTGAAGAACTTGCCATATGTCCAAACAAGCTAAACATGGATATCCTGATTAGAAAATGGAATAACTTATTCAACATAACTCCTATTTGATTTATTCAACTTCATAAAAGACTCTCCACTGATTAATGGTTCCAAATCAAGCTTTTTACATAGCGATTCATCCTGGTTTGATTAGAAGCTTGAAGAACTTGCCATATGTCCAAACATGCTAAACATGGATATCATGATTAGAAAGTGGAATAACTTCTTAAACATAACTCCTTTGGGATTATTCAACTTCATGGATACCCTCCACTGAATAATGGTTCCAAATCAAGCTTCTTACATAGTGATTCATCCTAGTTTGATTAGAAGCTTGACGAACTTGCCATATGTCCAAAAAGGCTAAACATGGATATCCTGATTAGAAAGTGGAATAACTTATTCAACATAACTCCTATGAGATTTATTCAACTTCATGAAAGACTCTCCACTTATTAATGGTTCCAAATCAAGCTTTTTCCATAGGTATTCATCCTGGTTTGATTAGAAGCTTGAAAAACTTGTCATATGTCCAAACAGGCTAAACATTGATATCCTGATTAGAAAGTGGAATAACTTCTTAAACATAACTCCTTTGGGAATTATTCAACTTCATGGATACTATCAACTTAATAATGGTTCCCAATCAAGCTTCTTACATAGTGATTCATCCTGGTTTGATTAGAAGCTTAAAGAACTTGCCATATGTCCAAACAGGCTAAACATGGATATCCTGATTAGAAAGTGGAATAATTTCTTAAACATAACTCCTTTGGGATTTATTCAACTTCATGGATACTCTCCACTGAATAATGGTTCCAAATCAAGCTTCTTACATAGTGATTCATC
>MU108316.1:0-29515 GCA_012274485.2 Sinapis alba
CACACAAAGTCCATACCCAGATGATGATGATAAGCATCTGTAGCATCGGCTTGCAACGGTTTCTTTTCACTCCATCTCCTCAGCAGCTGACGAGTCAAGGTATCTGTTACTGGGGTGAAGAGCTAAGAACACCAATGCAAGTTCGGTGCAAAGCCGGAGCAGTGCCTTTGATGAAGCAAAGCCACAAGTTTCTCTCGTCTCTGTCTTCCCCAGCCTTAGCTGGAGATCCATCAGCTACAAACCGTCACATTAAGAAGTTTGTAGCTGCTTCCCCCAAATCAGTGTCCCTCAATGTTCTCTCTCATCTCCTCTCCCCTCACACTTCACTTCCCCATCTCTCCTTCTTTGCTCTCTCTGTGAGTCTTTTTTTTTTTTTCTCTTTCTCTCAATCAATTATTTGAAACTGGGTTTTGATTTCTTTTCTTGTTTTACAATTTCAAGTTGTATTCAGAAATTACTGAAGCTTCATGGTTTGATTGGAATCCTAAGCTCATTGCTGAACTTGTTGCTCTGCTCAATAAACAAGAAAGATTCCACGAATCAGAAACTCTACTCTCTACTGCAGCTTCAAACCTCAAGTCAAACGAACGAGACTTTACTCTCTTCCTCTGCAACTTGGCTGAATCAAACTCCAAACAAAGGTCAGCACAAGGGTTCAACCAAGCCTGCGTTCGTTTGAGAGAGATAAGCCAAAGAACGTCATCAGTTTATGTCAAAACCCAAGCTTACAAGTCTATGGTTTCTGGACTATGCAACATGGACCAACCTAATGATGCTGAAACTGTTATCGAAGAGATGAGAATCGAAAAACTAAAGCCGGGGGTGTTTGAATATAAGTCTGTTCTCTACGGTTATGGAAGATTAGGATTGTTTGATGACATGAACAAAATATTGCATAGGATGGAGACAGAAGGTTACAGAGTCGACACGGTTTGTTCAAACATGGTTCTGTCTTCTTACGGAGCTCATGATGCTCTTTCCCAAATGGGTTCTTGGCTACAGAAACTTAAGGACTTCAACGTTCCTTTGTCCTTGAGAACGTATAACACGGTCTTGAATTCTTGTCCTACAGTCACATCACTGCTAAAAGACTTGAATAGCTGTCCACTTTCTGTTTCCGAACTGCTTACTTTTCTGAACGAAGACGAGGTGATTCTGGTACGCGTATTGACTCAGTCATCGGTTTTAGATGAAGCCATGGAGTGGAGTTCGTTAGAAGGCAAGTTGGATTTACATGGTATGCATTTGAGCTCGTCGTATTTGATAATGATGCAGTGGATGGATGAGATCAAGGCTAGGTTTAGTGATGAGAAGTGTGTGGTTCCTGCAGAGATTGTAGTTGTTTCTGGCTCCGGGAAGCACAGTAGCGTAAGAGGAGAGTCACCGGTTAAAGCATTGGTTAAGAAGATGATGGTTCGTACCGGAAGCCCTATGCGAATCGACAGGAAGAACGTTGGTAGTTTTATTGCTAAGGGGAAAACTGTAAAAGAATGGATTTGCCAATGAAGTTATTATAATTGTTGAGTTTAATTATTGGGTTCACAAGTTTTATAGTAGTATTTTAAACAGTACATAGAGCACAAAGATGTGGTAATGGATATGATTTTTTTAAAACAAGTTTTTGTAACCAATGAGTTTTAGTTTCAAGACTGAATGGTTTCTTGTTGTACTGAAAAATACGTTGCACTACATTTATACAAAATGTTTATAGAGTACATTTTTTTGGTATAAACCGATAAAACCTTAATTATCATTAATTAAGAAAGGGAATCTTTTTCTTTCTAACGTTCCTGCACAATTTTGCATTTCAGAAATGTTTGTTTGCATATGGTTATTTCTAGCATAGACATTCCGTTTTCGGTTCGGTTTCAGTTTGGTTCGTCATTTTTTAGTTTTAAAGGTTTATGATCTGTTTAGATATTTAAAAAATTTGGTTTGGTTATTTCAATTTTTGGTTTAATTCGGATAATAAAATTAAAAACCGACTAATATTTGAGGTAATTTTAGATCTTATACAGTCACGGTTTAGGTTCTAAGTTGGGTTAAAAATAAAAAAAAAATTGAATTTTCAGATTAAATATAAGTTTTTTTGAGTTTATAAATATTTTTTTGGGTGATTTGAATAATTTTAAATGTATCAGATGAAAAAATATTCTGATTTTGGTTTTCGGATATTTGGATTTATAAATAATATTTTAAAATTATTTAATTATTTTAAAATTAAATATAACTAATATTTATAAGTATATAAACTATATGATAAAAATTTAAGTAGCCATTCGATTTTCGGTTCGTTTCTAGTTAGATTTTTCAGTTTTAATAATATAAAATCCACTGAAATAATTAATGATTTTGTTATCCGGACCAAATTTTATTTTTCAATTTAGTTTAGTTCGATTCAGTTCATGAATTTCTAATAAATGTGCCTACGCCTAACTATTTCCTTCTGAATTATCATCAATCACGCGGCCATACATTTGCTTTTAGAAGAATGATCATCAATCACGTCAAGAAAATAAAAATAAAAAAAATCACCAACCATGTTAAGAAAATACAAAATAAAAACCAATCACTTATTTTATGTTAAAAGATTCTTCGTTACAGTTTACAAAACTTTGTTTTTGCTTTCGGCGTATTATTAGATAAGGGAAATCTTCTTAGGACCCCTACTTGTTATTTGGGTAGTTTCGTCGATATTGACTGAATAGTGTATTGATGTTCCTTGTTGGGCATATGTAAAGACAACGATTGAATTGAAGTATAGTGTTTCAAAAAAAAAAAAAAAAAGAATTGAAGTATCCTTTTCTGCAATTTCCGAGAAACTTTCATATGCTAACATATATACCTCAACGCACTAGTCGCTCTCACTACTATTAATTGTTGTTTGTTCTTTTGTTAATAGTATATGGAAAACGATTGAGAAATTCCTTAGATAATCCATTTTAGTTTGTTCTTCACAAAAATAATTCTTAAGAAAGAAAATGACCAAAATGTTTTTTTAGAAATTAAAAAATTTATTTATATGCATTTATACTCCTAGGGTTAACTAATTTAAACTTTAGGGTTTAGAGTTAAGGGGTGGGTTTGGGATATGATTTCAAATTTCAAAAAAAAAAAAAGCTATTTTAGTCATTTTATTTTTCTAGGGTTATTTTTGTGATAAAAACTTTAAAAATACTATTTAAGAGAATTGCCAAAACGATTTTATATTCTTAATTCACAATCAGAAAATCTCGAACTTCTCTTTTGATCCCACAATTTCCCAAACAAATTGTCACAGATAAATATCGTTATAGAATTGCACACTTGAACATCTTTAAAACCAACCACATGAACTCGTGATAAAGACACATATATATTTGCCTAAATGTAGCATATATGAGTTTTCAAGATTTATCTAAACTATCTTACTCATAAAACTAGATGATTCTTTTGAATGATTTTCTTTTTATACGATCAGGAAGTGAATCCTTACACAGGTACGAGCCTGTGTCACATGCCAAGATCACAATGATGTGGCGCATACTGCAAACTTCTGCTATATACGTGATATGCATGCAAGAGAGATATTATCGTAAATATATTATGTTTGCATCATTGCATGTGGAGATTTGCAAAATCAAGAATAAGGAAAACAGAAGGCTGTGGTAAATAACTGAGAAACTTGACATAAGCTAGTTGCGGCTTTTGAAGAGAAAGAGTGGGGCATCAGACGAACTAAGAGAGATTACGTACTAACATAAAAATTTAATATGAAAAAAATAAATGAAAATATGCTCCTCAAACTATAGGCTCTAATCGATTGATTGGCTGTGTCTATACTATATCTTTGTTATAATTTTTATAAAAAATACTAAAACTATAAACATATTACTATTATTAAAAATATATAAACTTTGTTTACACATAAACATTAATAAAAAGCTGCATATGAGAAAAACTAACTAAAAAAAAATTCTCTCTTTGCTATAATATTGGTTGTCTCAATAGTTTATGCTTTGTCTGGTCTTACATTGAATCACGTGTGTGAAGTATAATTTGGATTGAACAACTTCTAAGATTTGCTAAGTGATTACTAATAAAAGAGCTACATTTTCTTACTACTCCGTATCTCTTTGTGTTATATTCATTAGTTTCTGAGTGTTGTTTTCGAAAAAAATGTTCTTACTTATCTAGTTATGTCTTAGAATCAATTATTTTATATAAAATTAATGAATTGTCACGAAAATGTTCTAACAAAACACCTTCTTTCTATTATATGTTAAAGTAAATTTATGTAATTTACAAAATATATTATCAAAATGATTATTTTTTTTTCGTTTATATCATATTGGTTTTATTACACATTTAAATTAACGAAAAACTCACACATTGGTAATATATTTGAAGGAAAAAACGAGCAATTAACCTCAAGTGAAAATAGTTAAAATAAATCTCGTAAAAAAATCGGCTGGTAAAAAAAAAAACAGAAAATGGAGTTCAAGGTTCTGTCCCACTGAGGCAAGACTTCCAGTCTTTGGAGGAGACTTCCAAAGTCAAGCTTAAGATAAAACAAATGGTGGAAGTCCCACGATCAACATGTTTGATTCTTTTTCACATTAAAATATATGGTTAAAAACATAATTATTTAAAAGAAAAAACAGAGCAGAAACACAAAGGCAAATCCTTTCTCGAACAAAAACAAAGGCATCAAAGCTCTGGTCCAAATCCTCAAGACCCTTTCTAAGATAAAACCGCGTGGGCTCCATCCCACTTGAATCAAGACCCTTATTTCTCAGTAAAGATCACAAACCGCTAAAAGTATGGACATTAGAAAAAAAATACACAAAGGACTCAAAATTCTATATGTTAAATCATACCTCCATATCTTCCTATTGACTTGGTCTGTCTCCACATCAACCAGAGAAAAAAAAAATCTTTCTCTTAACACATTATATACTTGTGTTGTATATAAATGTGCATAGAATCAACTAAGTGGTATCACCAACAACAACCTTTTCACTTACACAACTTTTAAGACAACCTAAACTTGGTAAGTGTTTTTTAGTGGGAGAGTGAGAGATATGTCAAAAGATATTGAGCTGCCAGGTTTCAGATTCCACCCAACCGAGGAGGAGCTTCTGAATTACTACCTCAAGAACATGGTTTATGGGAATATATCCAAAGTTGAAGTCATTGGTTTTCTCAACATCTATCGTCATGATCCATGGGACTTACCTCGTATGTATCTATGTAGCTTTCTTCATTTCTATAACAATTCATTAATTCTCAAAAAGGTTATTAATAAGTTTGAATTTTTTGATTACAGGTTTATCAACAATAGGGGAGAGGGAATGGTATTTCTTTGTGCCAAGGGAAAGGAAGCATGGCAACGGAGGTAGACCAAGCAGGACAACTGAGAAAGGATATTGGAAAGCAACTGGATCCGATCGTAAGATCATAAGCTTGTCTGAACCAAAACGTATGATTGGGCTCAAGAAGACCCTTGTGTTCTACAGTGGAAGAGCACCTGGAGGAAGCAAGACTGATTGGGTCATGAACGAGTTCCGTATGCCTGACAATTGCACCTTACCAAAGGTACCTTATATAAACAACAGCTCTGCTCTAAATCTATTACTTGATCAAGAAACAACTTTGTTTATTAATCTTTTTTGCTCTTTTGATTGCAGGACGTTGTTCTTTGCAAGGTGTATAGAAAAGCCACTTCACTTAAAGTGTTGGAGCAAAGAGCAGAGATGGGAGCTAAGATGAATCAAACATGCCCTAACTCTCCTCTCTCATCTTCAGACACCATTTCTTTCGTTGGTAAAGAGGAAGACATGATGATGACTTCCTTCCCTTTTCCTCAAGAAGCAGCCATGAAAGAAGCAAACAACAACAACTTCATGCTTCAAGCGCATACTGAAGAGAAACAGAGAGAAACAGAGACGAAAGAACCTTCTTCATCACTGAAGCTTCCTTGTGGGGTCTTACCACTACCAGAGTTGCAGTTACCTAATCAAGGATTCGAATGGGGACAAGACCAGTTCTTGAGTATAAGCCCATGGCTCCAGAATCTTACACCTATAGTTAACCTATTAAATTTTTAGGCTATCTATGTAAAGAGAAAATCTCACAACAAGTTAACTATTTATTCTTCACCTGAAAAAAAAACAGAACTTGTAAGACACTAAGATGTTTGGCTTTAGCTTAAGCTTTTTTACCTATTGTATTTTTATTTACTGAGATTAATGTATCTTGTGTAAGTTTGTAACGTAAGAAAATCTAATGTAATACAAGTCAGAATCTCTTGACTGTACCATTCAACAAAACAAGACTTTGAATTATGGACTTCCCATGAATGATAAATTTCTCTCGAACGTACCAAGTTTAGATTCCATGGAATATACGAGAAGAAAAAACTAAGAGTAATAACAGTAGAAGTCATACTTATGTTGAATCAATCGACGTTGCTATTATTATCTTTGATCAGTAAACAAATCTTGCTTTGTGGCCTTTTAATGACTTTTATCTTTTTGTGGGGACCTTAAAAGTGATGATCCCATCATTGACCATAGACCCATTAGTTTATTCTCCTTTGTAATCCTCTCAGTGCTGGTGACCCATTAATCCATTATTTCCAATTCCTCTGACTCCGAGAAACAGGGGAGTTAGATCAGGATTATGAATAATTAGTCAAAGAATCAAAACCTAGAAAACTAACTCCAGTTAAACCTAAGAGATTAAATTTGCATTAAGTTCGGGTTTTGATATATTCACAAATTGCAATAACATCAACATAACACTTTGCTCACGTGAGATTTTCATTTCTCCTGTTCTGAAATGAAATTTTTAGACTGGTTGCATGCATCAAGAATTTGAATAACATCAACCAGTCTAAAATTTTAATTTCCCTGTTCTGAAATGGTAGTCAGAACAACAAGAGAAGAATGAAATAGTTTATGTAGTCTGTAGTGAGCATAAGCATGGTCCTCTTTTATATTTCATGGTGTTGAGTTGCCTTCATATTTGTGTTTTCTCTTGAACCCTGAAACAAATGTGTAATAATGTGTGCTTCTTCTCCAAAATGCAGACAAGATCCGGAAGTGAATATATCATCTTCTCTAGGGAGACAAGCCATGCTGGATATTTCATAAACTATACCAACGCGTTGCAGATTCGGCCGTGCACATTCATTTTCTTGAGATCTGAATCTTATCTTTATTGAATATGGGAAATGAGCTGTGGAAGGGAACATTGGGCAGACATAGACATTCATGGTTCAATATTATAATAAGTTTATGACAACCAATAGATTCTTCATGCCTCTCTTTCCTTATGGTGTATATAAGTATTACCTCGAGAGACATTGAGAAGCAGAACAAACACTTTAGCATTCTCAACGTCTTCTCTTTGCTCATTACCAACAAAAAATGGCTGTCTCCTTCCACGTTCGATCGAACAGTTACCCCTCTAGACTTCACCCACAAGTTTCTCATGTTGATGAACAGTTGACTCGATTGAGATCTTCTGAAGAAACCTCGACATCTTCAAGCTCTTCTATATGCCAAAGAATTTGCAACCTTCAAGATCTTCATGAGTCTCTTGACAAACTTGTTCGCCTACCTTTCACACAACATGCTTTACCTAAAGAGCAGAACAAGAAAGCTGTTGAGCAGCTTCTTGATGGATCTCTCAGGATCCTGGATCTGTGCAACATTTCCAAGGATGCTTTGTCGCAGATGAAAGAAGGTCTCATGGAGATCCAGTCTATGCTGAGAAGAAAGCGCGGAGATATATCGGGGGAGATCAAAAAATACTTAGCCTCAAGAAAATCCATCAAGAAGTCATTGCAAAAGGTTCTTAAGAGTTTGAAGGTCAAACAAGACCAAGACTGCAACCACGAGTCTTTGGCAGTGTTTGGAGAAGCAGAAGCTATTACAGTTGCTCTGTTTGATTCTCTATTTTGCTTCATGTCTGGATCAAAGCCATGTAGCAAATGGTTACTCGTCTCAAAGCTAATGAACCAGAAGAGACTTACATGTGAAGCACAAACAAACGAATTCACAAGGGTTGACTCCGAATTCCAATCCGAGAAGACCTTGAAGATGGAGGATGTGCAGATCCTAGAGTCATGCATTCAAGATCTTGAAGAAGGTCTTGAATCTCTTTCTAAGTCCTTGATTAAATACCGAGTCTCTATTCTTAACACCTTAGGCCATTAAAGCCTACAAATTTTGTAGAAAAGTATATAATTACTGTAAAGGAAATACAAAAACAATGAATACAAGATCTTTCTCATATATAACTCTGTTCTTGTGATATATCATATTTTATTCACAAAAGATCATCAAAGAACCAAACCCTTTCTAGATTTGCAGTAACTTCACACACTTTCTAACCCTTAAATTTCACTGTTTAATCATTTTGTTTTATGACTGAATAAATTAAACAACGTTTACTAGTTCAAAAAACAAATCATGTGGCATCTCTGAGCCTCTACACGGTTGTTTGATATTAAAGATAAACCCAAAAAGTTTTAAGTAATCAATATGTATTTGTTAACATGCCATGATCTGCGGATACGGATCTTGCCACCATTATCACCGTTGTCTAAATATGCTTTGTTTTTGATTAGTATAATCAAAAATTCATAATACAAACGTGTGCACACGGAAAAGCTTATAAATATTCACAAAATATTCAGACGTAGGAGACAAACCCAAGCTGGAATTGGCAGAAGCTTTTAAGAGTGCTCGTGCGGTTACGCATTTTTTAAGATAATATTATGGATATTTTTCATCATCTTCAACGTTATTAAGATCTGACTCTTTCATCAGCATTGTCTTTTGCTTGTCCTATGGCACACTAATCTCAAACTTCACAGAGAAAAATATTATTTAACTCCTCGAAGATAGATACTGACTATAGAAACGAATAATACGTGAATGTAATATTTAGATGTTATATTTAGATGTTATATTTAGATGAATATCTAGATGTTGCATCCAATTCAAAAACGGACGGCCTTTGTCATGTGAGACTTTAAAACGTTTTGTTTTGTTGAATCATTTTACAATGTTTCCACTATAATGACATGAAGAGATTTATTTATTGTAGAAGACTTGTGACTTTTAAAGAAAACAATATTTCATCTTTAAGACAGCTTTCTCGAAGATATCAGACAGACAAGATCCTTAGTCGTCGATCTTTAACATGTGAAAGCACAACGCGACTTCAAATTTTATGTTTTAAAATATTTTCTTGAATCACCTATAACGTTAAATATTGCAGAGAACACGTGAAATTCAATAAACTCATTAATCAGTGATCTTATTGTAATCAAGAATCGAGTTGGTAAAAAAAAAAAGATGGTGTCAATGAGATTTAGACTGTGAAATGTGTGAGTTAAATAGTCAATGGTGAATTGCCTGTTTTACTATTTCTAGAATGGACTTGTTCTTTGATGATTAGCGAGTCAAAGATTGAATTAGATGCTTAGAATTGAGACTTGAATATTTGAATACGTTTCTATTATCTTTTCTTTACTTTACAAAAATTGTAGGCCTTAATGGCCTAAGGTATTAAGAATTGAGACTCGGTATTTAATCAAAGACTTAGAGAGTGATTCAAGTCCATCTTCAAGATCTTGAATGAATGACTCTAGAATCTGAACATCCTCCATCTTTAAGGTCTTCTCGGACTGAAACTCTGAGTCAACCCTTGTGAATTCATTTGCTTGAGCTTCACATGTAATTTTCTTCTTGTTCATTAGCTTTGAGACTGCTGACCATTTGCCACAAGTCTTTGATCCAGATATGTAGCTAAAGAGAGAATCAAACAGAGCAGTTGTAACCGCTTCTGCTTCTCCAAAGACAGCCAAAGATTCTTCGTTCTTGTCTTCAGAGTGTGCAACCTTCAGAGACTTTTGCACTTTCTGAAATGTCCTTTTGACAGCTTTTCTTAAGGCTAAGTATTTCTTCACCTCTTCAGAAAGATCACCTCGCTTTCTTCTTAGAATGGATTGAATCTCCATGAGACTCTCTTTCATCTCTGACAAACCATCCTTGGACATGTTGCACAAATCCAGGATCCTGAGAGATCCATCAAGAAGCTGCTCGACGGCTTTCTTGTTTTGCTCTTGAGATAGAGCCTGTTGTGTGACTGGTAGGCAGATAAGCTTGTCAAGAGACTCGTGTAGCTCTTGAATGTTGTTAATTCTTTGACAGATGGAAGAGCTGGAAGATGTTGAGGCTTCCTCAGAAGATCTCAAACGGGCCAACTGCTCATTGACATGAGCAGCTTGTGGGTGAGTTCTAGAGGGGAAACTGTTAGAGCGAACGTGGAAAGTGACTGCCATTTTTGTTATTTGTTCTTAAGAAAGCTAAGATGTTTGTTCTGCCTTTTCATTTCCCCTCCGGTCTCACATATATACACCACAAGGGAAGAGACAAGAGGAATCTATTGGTGTTTAAAATATTCAAATCATTAACAAGATGTTTGTGCAATGTGTCTTTTACCTGGTTACAAAAGGCATCTCACGTAATATAAAAGTAATGGATCAAGATCTCCTTAATATCAGTTGTCTCTCTCGAACCATCCTCACAGCTCAACTCTCCATTAAGATCAATTTCCTTATTGCATATTTGCACGAGTGACAATAAGACATGTCGCTGATGTGTCTGAACCAAAACGGTTGTTTATAGAATACAATGAGCTGTAAGGATTGTTGGAAAATTCTAATAATAACTCTCGAAATTATACGTACACAAGTACAACCTCCGTATTGCAAACCTCGGATCTTGTCTCACTAAAATGTGTGACAAACTTCGACACATCCATTTCTTGCGACACTTGTGTAATCATGTTCTTGATTTTTATGGTTGGAAATAATGTAGATTAAAGACAAGACGGTCGCTAACATTATCTCTGTCTCTGTTCTAATTTCATGTATAATACATATACATTTAACCTCTGTTAGAGAGTAGGCAAAGTAGTCTCTATGCAACCTTTATAGCCAAAAAAGGTTTCAACAATTTTTTTTTTTTAAACTTATATTAGAATTTACACATTAATGCCTCAACCGAAAATCAGAAGTACATAAATCTGCAAAATCAAGATTCTTCCTCATGGTGCTGTCTCTTTGCTTCAAGAAGAGTTGCTTCTTTAAAAGTATCAGCAGAATCAGTGATCATGTTTAATTTGGATAGTGCCACAGACTGCAAATAGAAGGCAGTTGGCCAATCAGGGAATAGTTGTTGTGCAAGCATCCCATCTTTAAGTGCTCGATCTGGTTGATTGCAGAATAAATAGCATAGACAACGCCTAGCATAAACACTTGGGTACACCATTCTTCTAGATTCAATTAACTGCAAAAATAGATTTAGAACTATAGTTCTTACTAATATACAAAGGAAGATTGAATAGGTTTATACTATTAGCTACCTGAGAATAACAGTCAATGGCAGTTTCAAAGTCTTTCTCTAGGAAGGCTTGATCACCGCGTTTTCGGACATCTTGACTATCTTTTACCTCTTCTAACCATTCTTCGAAAGAGAACTTATCTCATGAAACAAAACCAAGAAATAGAATAGTAAAGCTCTTTGATGCCAGCAGAATCATGTTTTAAGTTGATGATGAGTTTGGTTACCTCTACGAGTTCCTTATCATCTTCTGCCATCACCAAGATTTTATGAATAGCTGTGAGGTCCATTTTTAGACAGGCATCTCCTAGTGTCGAAAGTTGATTCAAAGGTACCTCTTTTTGCTTTGCGTAAGATGAGGCCTGCAAGCAATAAGATCGGTTTTAACATGAATGTAAGAAAAAAAACATCAAGAATGCAACCACCGTCACAATAATGCATTTACATTTGTTTTAGTGTGCAAGGTTTCAAGAGTTGTAACAAGGTCTTTTGTGTTTAGGCTCTCTATATCCTTGTACTGCAAACATTGAGAAGCGAGTTTGAAAATTATGGTAGCTTGTTCGGCAGAGAACTTTCCCTTCAAGTTTGGATCAATCAGCTCAACAACACTCTTGCCATGTATCATTTCAGGAGCCTAGAATCAGAAAATAATAACCAGTTAATGTCAATTACTATTTATAGTCTTGTACATGGATCACGTGTAATGAAAGATAGTCCAATGACTACTTTCACAAAAAAAACAAGACAAAATGGTATATGCTTCCACATATCAGCCTACTTAAGTAGCAAGTACGCAAGAGAGGACTTGAACAGAATCACTTACGTGGCTTGGAGGAATTTGCTTTCCACTTAGCAAATTCACAAGGAGAGTACCAAATCTAAATATCAAACTTTCAGAGTTCACACTTCCTACAAGGACAACATACCATCATATTCTGATAATAACAACAAACTGAATAGAAAAGTACAAATTGATTACCGATTGTTTGTTGATCATCTTTGAACTCCTTCATCAACCCAAAACAGGATAGACAAGCTTCACCATCCTTCAATATTCATTAAAAAAACATTTTAGCTTCCTTGGACAAGAAGAGGGCTTAGTCAGGAACATGTTATTGGGAAGAACTATTATATACACCTCATCAAACAGAACCGAGTAAGCACTTAAATTATTGTAAGATGTAAAGCCTTCACCACTACAATAGTCCAATGCTTGAGCTATGCAAAAAGCTACTCTCAGTCGCATTTCCCACTCCATGATTTGATTTTTCCCTGTAATTCGCAATAGAAAAATTTCAAACCAGAAAATGTTAACAAGTTCCAATTCAACCAATTGTAAAAACATAGAATAATAAATTTTAGTTCTAGTCACAACATTTATCTGTCTTTAGAACCATCTAAATCACAATTATGTCTCATAAACCACCAACGTTAGAGGGAATTAAACATCCTCTTGACGACGAAACATAAGCTATAACAGCAAAGAAAATTAAGCATGATAATTCTTCATATGAAGTTTTCCCTCTAAACTATGTAATTTTTGAGGTTAAGTTAATGAAAGTTGTGTTTTAAAAAAAAAACACCAACATAAAATAAGAAATGAAGATAGTGAGACATACGATGGAACAAACGATTAGCAAGAGTATCATTCGGCATGAAATCTGCGACAAGAAGCCTTTCATTTCCATCACAGCAATATCCAATCAAATTAACTACACTGTTGTGCCTTAACTTCCCAACTCTATGTGCCTCGTCCTGAAAATGACAAAGGAAAAAAACAGAATCAAACCCGCTAAAAGCAATCAATAATTAACCGTCTCAACATTGAAAAGCTTTTCACACAAAGAAAGTGTACCACGAATTGGTTAGGATCAGACCAAGCCATGTTCATAAATTTCTTAACAGCAATGAAGCCACGGTTATGCAAACGCCCCTTATAGACTATATCAGAGGTTTCCCCTCCGTTCTCTGAAATGATATTTTTCAAACAAAAATTTTGGGTGGCCTTGTTTAGATCGGAGAAGGAAAACTTTGTTATTTGTGGATCACTTCCTCCTTGGTTTTGATGGGCATTTTGTGGAGGATCTTCCATGGAAGGCGATGAGTTGCAACAACCCATGATTTTTCAGCGGGCAAAACAAGAGTTTTAAAAGTGTTCCTTTTATTTTATTGGTGCATTGTAAAACTGAATTTTTATTTTATTTTGTTGTCGTTTGACTCTGAGGCTTGGTGTCTCTTTGTTGAGGCTTATGGTGTCTCTTTGTTACCAATACAACAGTCATAGTTTTGGCACGAAAATGACAAATACTCCCTCCGTTTCAAATTAGATGTCGTTCTGGAGTATAATTTTTGTTTCAAAATAAGTGTCGTTTTCGGTTTTCAATGCAAAATTTATTGGTAATATTCTTTATTATACTTTTCTATTGGTTGATATATGGTTAGGTGTATTGGTAATTGTGTTTTTATTTTGAAAATATGTAAAATTAAATGTTTCCTTAATCTGTGTGTATAAACCTAGAACGACAACTAATATGAAACGGAGGGAGTAATATGCAATGATATCGGTGGATATTTTTTAAAAGGTTGATTTTATGTGCTAAAATACGATGCATTTTGTTGTGAATATTTTAAAATTTTGTTTGATATTATATATCGAAATACCCTGTTATGTGACGATAAAAATGTTATTAACGTCATTTTCATAATTCAATAAAATTATAACAAAAATATTTTTTTCTGTTTCTAAATTAATAAAAAATTATGTTTATAAAATATAGAAATATAAATTTTATATGCAATTTTATTTTGGGTAAAAGGTAATTTTTTATAAAAATAAATGGTCTTTAACAATAAGAATGAAAACAAAATCTACACAGAATATAAATTAAAACAAATGAGAATACAACATGTGACGACTGTCTCCATCATAATCATTTTCGCATATTGAATATTTTCAATACCAATTAATTAACCTCATTTCAACATCTAGATTCACACTGCACCATTAATTGAACTATTGGATTTTGTATTCAACACCCATCATAAATAGTCTTATGGAGTTATGAGTCAACTTTGACCTACTTTGGATCGGAAAGCATAAGATAGTTTCCATATAGAAACTCCGCATGGTGGTGACAAGTGACATACAAAGCCAAATATACCCAAGTCCAAATTCTTCTTTTGAAATTTAGTTTTTTTTTTGGTGGAGTAAAATAATTTAATTTTGTTATAATCATCTTTTGACTCCATTACATTCAACTTCGTATAAAACATGGTAAAAGTCACTTTGTTATATATATTTACACATGAAACCACCATCAAAAAGGAATATCAGGCATATAAGTGAGAGAGCATATAAGAACATTAGGAGAATACAAATAAATTATATACTAACATATGTGAAAATATAAAATATTTTAAAGCAACACAATGCATATTAAACTTACATAACATACTCTTTGCAAAATATTTTCTTTAAAGTAAATTATTATTTAATGTTTTAAAATTATGATCTTGTTATAAATATGGGTTAGAACTTATCTGAAGAAGATTTATCTTTTTTTTTGTTTTATCTGCTATTGTAGCTTATGCTTTTTGTTGTAGAGGATGGAAAATACCCTCGGACCCGAACAAGTTTGAATGAATGAAATTAAGTGGTGTTGCAAAAAAAAAAAAAACTTAACACGTGTGAATACATGTTTACAGTTTGAATTAAATATTTACTCTTCACGTAATCAAACATCGAATATATTTGACATTCAAAATAAGTGTTTAGCTTTTATTCATAAATCTATACTAATAAAATAAAACAAATTATTTTCTTATCTTTGTTTTGAGTCTTCGAGCTTTCCATTGAAAACGTGAACGGTTCGGGGAGAATATAAGAGTTTCAATTTTTGAATTTTGACTTTTTCACTGCCCTTCCTTCGCTGCATATACCAAGTCTCAACTCCGAACTCTTCTCTCGTGTAAGCTAACACAACAAAAAACGTATTATTAACATAATCTTTTCATCCAAATAATTAATAAAAACCAACCAGCTATAAATTCCCCTATATATGAATCTTCAAAATTCCAAAACATCGTCGAGAATAATGTTTTCATCATCTGTCTCAGAACGTACCGTTTTGGTCCCGATCTTGGCCGTAGTAACCATACAGCTCTTCTTTATACGCAGTGTCACGTC
Source organism: Sinapis alba (assembly GCA_012274485.2). Lineage (NCBI taxonomy): Eukaryota > Viridiplantae > Streptophyta > Magnoliopsida > Brassicales > Brassicaceae > Sinapis > Sinapis alba. Next base: position 15,589 of record MU108316.1, read on the forward strand.
TGTAAACGAGACCAATTCGTATCTATACCACAAATGCTTCGAGAAGGATGGAAAATATAAGGCAAAGAGTCTATACGAGAAAAACCTCAACAGTCTCATCTCTAACACTTCTGTAAAAGATTACATCTATGGCGTTTATGGTTATCGTCCTGATACCGTCTACATGGTTATCCAATGCCGTGGTGACTCTTACGGCTCCAAGTGTGATACATGCCTCTCCACTGCCTACTCCGTGGTAAACTTAACTTTTATCATCAATTTGTTTGTTTGTTTGGCTTTGTCGTTTGTGTTTATTTCAGTGTAAAAATGTAAAATGCTTAACAGAAACTTTCAGAATTTTTCAAAATTTTGATTTTAGCAACCACAAACTTATAAGTTATTACGTTGCAAATTATTGGTCAAACTAACGTGTTACATTTTAGTTATATAAGTGGACAAACGCAATTTTAGTTACATTACAGTTGAATCTCTATAAATCAATATTTTTGATATATAATATATATTTTATGAATGAGAAAATATTTATTTATAAAGAGACTAATTGTATAAAAAAAAACTAATTTTCAGACCAAAAATGCTATTGGTTTATAGAAGTGTAGGTTTATCAAGTATTAATTTACAGAATATGTTAAACTTAAACTAGTCCTTCGGTGGCATATTTTTTTTTTATTATTGTGGTTTGGTAATGTATATGTATGTATATTATGACAGCTACGTAAAAGATGTCCGATGAACAAGGGGGCAATCATATGGTTTGACCGATGTCTTCTCAGGATTTCTCCAACTACTTTCATAAACGAGATGGATCTCAAGAACAAGTTCTATATGTACAACACCAAGAAAGTGAGAGATCCGGCGTCGTTTAACGCTAAGACAAAGACTCTTCTCACCAAGCTGTCAAAGGAAGCCACTCGTAAAGGTTCAGAGAGGTCTCCTGCACAGGAGTATTACGAGCCAGGGGATATGAAGCTCGACGGGAAGCTGAAGCTGTACGGAGTGGTGCAGTGCACGCGACTTATATGGAACACAGATTGTATGAAATGTTTGGATACAATTATTGGAGAGCTTCCCAATTGTTGTGATGGTAAAGAAGGAGGAAGAGTTGTGAGTGGGAGTTGTAACTTTAGGTATGAGATTTACCCTTTTCTTGACACTCACAGATGAGAGCTCCATGCTTTTGTGTACTTTGGATGCTTTAACATGTTTGTATCAAGAGAAAAAGAGAAAATATTTAGTTATTTATTACATTGTCGGAGCTGGGATTCGTCCTGGTCTGAGATTCTAATCCAAGTATGACCAAGTTCAAAACAAGCATAAGGCCAAGCCCACTCCGAGTTGAAAGAGTCTCACACGCCGAACCCAAAGAGTCAAATCAAAACGTAAAAACATTAAAGACCACCATGAAAACACTTGATTCACGCCGGAAATCATGTCACCGTTATAATACACCTCCAATGGCCTATAAAAAGAAACAAACCAAGAACAGAAGTCCCTGATTCTCTCCAAAACTAAACTTTAGTCTCAGTACATTCATATTCTCTTATCTTCAAATACCATTTGTATTTGTGGTTTACTCTCAACATTATCATCAATAAAACATACTTTCCATAGTTAATTATAGTTCAAACTTTCCATTTTAGATGACGTTTTCTGCAAAACACCAAAAACGTAAACCCAATTTCCAAGTTAATTTTAGGATTCAACATATAGGATTCAACAACATACATGTTTCTTGCTGTGCCAGTAAAGTCGTCAGAGTGTGGCATAAGGTAACTAATTGGCTCGATTGTATGCATGACATTAGTATCCTTTATTGGTTGTTTTACCATTTATTAGTTTTCAAGTATGACAAGACTATTTAGTCACAATGCATGCATTTCGTTGTTATATCTCTCTTAAGAGAGACGACAACGACAGTTGCCGGGTAGTCACCGGAGAAGATGATGAGAAGACACGGCCGCGAAGAGGAGAACATCAAGAAGAGAACAGAACCAGGGCTCCAGATCTGTCGAGATTTAGAGCTACCATCACCACGAGAGTCTTGATATATTGGAAGGGAATCGACGGAGAGGAGAAGAGGCAACCAAAAAAAACGAGAGAAAGGAGGCCATCGGCAGCGGCGTAGAAACAACCGCTCACCAGAGGACGATGAAGAGAGAGAGAGAGGGCATCTTGCTAGAAGTTGATAAGTGGGTTTCATGATACTTTTGTAGTATTATGGCAAACTTTTGTACAGATTCTACAGAACCCTCATAAAGAGTCTATCATAGCATCTCCAAAGTATTTTATGTACAACTAATCATATTGAGAAACCGTTAGAAAATATGAACACAAAAGTAGTTATACATCCCTCCTTCACATCTGTAACTAGCATCATCTATGGCAAGTTATCAATCATGGCATGTAGCCAACCATCCAGTTCTTAACTAGTACAAGCACTCAAGCATTGACCCATCTCTTATCCCATGTCTCCGTAAGCGGTTCTGGCCTGAGTCTGAGAAAGATGATATGTTAACTTCGTGGTGAGTTAAATAAAAACCATTGATGATTCAGGTCTGGTGCTGAGCCAAGTCAAGGCAGATCATGCAACCATGGCCAGACATAAATTAGCTGCCTTAAGCATGAGAATGATCATCTCCACAAGTGTATAATCCAATCAGCCTTTGGTTAGTTAGTCTTCTTCTGATTCTTGAGAGCTGCTTTCTTTTTCAGCAGCACGCTCCAATAGATCATCATAAGCTCTCATAGATTCCGCTGAAAACCTCTCCATAGCTTCAAAAATACGCCGAAGGCTACCTTGTAAACTTTCGTTACTAGTGTCGGTTTGGTAAACACTGTTGTTATCTTCACCTGGACCGACCAAAACCATTTTCCTTTCCAGTTCTTGAATCTCTTTCTGTATTTTCTGTTCCTCGCCACCATGGCCTATCATCCTCTCCAGGGTTTCTAACCTATCTTGTTCCCACAGATGAAGCACACTCGTTGTTAATCTGCGCATGGCCTCAACAACTTCATTCTCAGATATTCGATCTAAAGCTTGTTCCCATTGGTTGCAGATCACGAAAATCATTGGAGCCCCGAGACGACCAGGAGAAAAAGGAACGATTCCATCAGGAGTTTCCTCAGGTTCATAGATTAAACACCTCAAAAGCCAACTATTGAGTCCTCTTACGAAACCCTTTTGCGCACTAACCCAGCTTGAGAATCTCAGAATCCAATTTATAAGTTCATGTCCAAGCACCCTTGTAGCCTCGAGATGATCATCACCGAGCTTTTTGCTCGCTCTAATGGAGCCTAAACCTCTGGCTTCCTTAATAGCCTCACACTGACTTCGATGGCAATCAAGCATGGATTTCCACATTCTGCTAAGCCTGAAAGAGAGAAATGAAAGAAATTGATCATAGTGAAACACTGATTACATCTTAATCTTCCTCCAGCTTACCCTTGGATCAGTTCATTTAGTTGCAGCCATAGCTCTTCGTCTCTTATCTTGTTGATTGTAACGGATACTTTGTCAACAACTTGAATGGCAATCCTTATCTTCGTGGACAAACTTCTCACAAATCTTCGTGCTGAATCAACTTTCGGAGCATCTGTACCTCTTTCATCCATACGCTTCAGCTTCCTTAACTTCCTCTCGTGTAATAATCGCAGTTTTTCCTCAGCCTACACACAAAAACTGAATATCAACCCACAAAAAGAAGAAGAGAGCTGATACGAAAGAACACATCTACCTCGAAACATACCTTGACTTCGTCGTAAAGCTTCTTCTCCCATAGATGTAGCTTGTGCAATGTGGAAGACAGATTACGAGACCTTAGTGCAAGCTCCGCCTCAATATCTGCGTAAGTAGGTGCAGCCGCTGCAGAAGAAGAGGCCTTAGCTTTCTTAGAGGTTGATGGTTGAGATGACGAGGAGGCCACGGACGGCGATGGAGTTAGTTCGGGTAGCATCTTCGACGAAGCTGCTCCAATACAAGTTTTGTAATGAATTAAGAATCGTTCCAAGAAAATAAAGCTGCAAATTTTACTTTATTTCCCATCGCCAAGAGAATCATATACTAACATCAAACCATAAAATATATATTCACAAAGAATCTAACTTTCTGCAAAGGAATCATATATTGCCACAAAACCATAACATATATTCACTAGATTTCTACAAAGAATCAAACTTTCTGCAAAGGAATCATCAAAACCAGCACAAAGAACAAAGAGATGTTGCAAAAGATGATGATGAAAGCTACCATGTTTGCGACCATGAGGATGTTTACCCACTTCAAGCACCACAGCAATCTCACTTCCTGACTCTGCAGCTCTCAAGAACTGAGCTTCTATCTCTTTCACAACCTCAGGCACCCCTCTCCGGACACCGCCACGTGGCGCTGCATTACTCCTCCGCACTTCCTCTCCACCACCACTCTCCACAACTTTCTTCTCCACGACATGAACCTCGTACTCCTTCTCTTCTTTCTCAACCGACACGCTCGGCCTCGTCTGAAACAGAGAAGCCTGACCACCACCACCACCCGGTGGCTCTTCCTTCTCATCCACAGCGGTGGAAACAGCCGGAACCGGAGCTTTTCCGGCGACGAGTTTCTGCTTCCCATGTACTTCCTTGACAACCTCGCGATGGAAATCGTCTTCCAAATCGGGAATACCCTCTTCCTCCCTAACCTCTCTCGAATCCTGAGTGAGACTGTACGGAGCAGAGTAATCGAAAAGGTTCAAGAAGTCCCAACCCTCCGACCTCGATGGCGGCGGAGGCGGCTGTTTAGACGACGATCCGGGTCCGTAGCTCGGGTATGGATTATAGTAAGAAGTTGACGATTCGCCGACGAAGTGAACTCTCTGAGGACTCGAAGGTCTCTGCTCGTAGACGACAGAAGGAGGCATCGAACTGTTCTTCATGTAGTTCATATGCAAATACGAAGGATCCGGATTCGAGTAACGGGTAAAACCCGGATCCTTATCGTCGTCGTCGAGATGGTGATGGAGAGGAGACGAGTGGTCAGAGTGAAGATGCAAGGAATCAATTTCGTCGGAATCCGAGTCGAATTCGATATGACCCGACCCGGAATCATCTTCTTCCGGTGGGTCGTGAGAGTCTTCTCCTCCGGCGAAGCGGTGGTGGTGACCGATGAAGGTGTGAAGAGACTGGCCGATTACTTGAAGGGATTGTGTGTAGGCGAGGTGGGAGTCGGCGAGAGCGTAACGCTGCTCAATCGCGGTTTGGAGGAAACCGCAACGGTCGCGACAAAGCGCCACCGCAGGAAGATCGTCGAGCTTGGAGGTTGCACAACCCATCGAATCAAATTATTTGATATTCTCCACTGATTCGAGAATCAGATAGTTACAATAATGAAGAGTTTTAAGGTTTTTTTATTTATTTAAAAAATGAAAAGAGAGAAAGAGACTTTTAAAAGTTAGGTGAGAGAAGTAAAAGTCTATTTGAGGTAAAGATGGTAGAAAAAGTATTATTTTCTCGAGAAAGTTGTTAACTTTAGGAGGTTACAAATATTGATGAGAAAATAAAGAAGAAAATGGAAAGTTAGGGAAAGGAAACCGAAAGAACTTTTTTTACATATTCGAGTGTTTTGATTTACTTTCCTTTTTGTTATGTTGGAGGGCTAATTCTACTTTGGTTAAGTTTGAATCATCCAAAACCATTGAATTTTATTATTTATTATTATAAGTTTTTGATTTTGGTCGTCTTTCCTTTTGGTAATTTTCTAATTATTTCATTTTGATTTAGTCGTTAAACCATGTAACATCTATAATTATTAAACATGAGATGGTAACGTAGACAATGATTGTATCTATAATATAAGGCCATCATTATCCACGATTTCTTAATCGGATTTTTAATTTCGGATAAGAGACGATTCTTAGCTATTCTTAGTTTTTAACTAAGAAAATCTAAGAACCGTCTCTTGAATAAGAAATATAAAAGTCGTCTCTTAACCGAAAAATATAAAAATAAAAAATAAAAACAAAAAAATATTAAATCATGAGTCAAGAACCCCGGTTAGAGATAATGATGTCATAAGTTATGCATTAATAACACATCACTTCATAGATACCACAATTTTAAGTTGGAACCAAAGTGAGAAACACTTGAACATGAGCATCGTGAATAGACTTGTAGCACTAAAAAAAAATCCTAATCCGTTGTATACTTGTATATACAACCGCCTTTTTTTTTTTTAACATGATACGACCGCCTTTTTTAAATACCAAAGTAAACTAGGAAAACGAGTAATTAGGCTCTATATATATAATCAACTTACACAGATCGACTCTCACAAATCATAACCTAAATATCCACAACAAGCTTTTGCGATCAAAGCCCTGATCGAGTTTTCTCTTCCACAATGGCCAAAACTAGTAGAATCAGCTATATCTGCATCATGGTCCTCTTGCTCTTCACTAATCACTTAGCTTTTTCTTCTTCTGCAAGGCTCCGATTTATAGAAGGTCAAGATCTTGTTCACTGGAAGCAAACCAGTCTCTTGAAACTTGATGTGATTGATAAAGCTGATAGGGCACGTCTCGATTACTTGTTTGGCATGATTGATGAGGAGGCCGAGACCAACCGCGTTGAGGAGGTTAGCCTCCGTGTTGCTCCAAGCCTCAATATGTTCAAAGGTCTTAAGCACGTGCTCACAAGCTATGATGACTTCTTGCTTGAATCAATAATAGCATAGGAATTTGGAAGTTGACTGTCTTTCTGTTTAGTTTTTCTTTTTTTTTTTTCTTGTTCAATAAGTCATGGTTTAGGGTTTCGCACTTATGATAGAGTTTCATTGAAATTTGATGAATAATATGAGAATTAATTGCCATCTCTATTACGTGTTATGCACTTAACACACAGACAATATATGTGATACGACTTAGAACCAGACAGAGAGTCTACAGACCTTTAAGGTAGAGGAATTCAGTGCATGCCGAAGCAATTTAACTGCAAGAGTATTCCATTGTTTTATAATGGAATGTTACTGCAGCAGCTCCATAATCTCTCCTAACAATCCTTGATACTAAGATTGACTTTGTACCTTATTATATATCTTGATGATCATCCAGAAGATTACAATATGGCACACAGCCTACGTGGGCTCAAGAGCATAACGTTTACGTTTATATATTGTCTCTTTAGGTGTTCTGAGTATAACTTGACCATTGGTAGAGTGGCGCGTCTGCAGTCAGTCACCTTCACGAAATCAACTGACCAAATAGCTCTAACCTCCCTAATAAATAAATTAGTTTTTTTCATTTTAAATACTCTCTCCGTTTTATATTAGTTGTCGTTCTAGGTTTATGCACATAGATTAAGAAAACATTTAATTTTACATATTTTCAAAATAAAAAACACTATTATTAATACACTTAACCATATATCAACCAATAGAAAAATAGAATATAAAATATTACCAATAAATTTTATATTAAAAACCAAAAATAATACTTGGAGCCCATCGTCCTCCTCATGGCCAATTATTAGTTTTCATAATTTATTCATCATTACCTCAATCAGTAATTATATATATATCCTCTTCCACTCGAATCTTTTCATTGGTGAGTATACGAGACTTTTAGTATATTAAATAAATATTAATAGTTTTATCATGACATAAACCAGAAGAAAAAAAAATCATGACATTATCTTAATAGTATTATGAAATTATCGACAAGTCACGGCGTTATTAATAAACTCTTTATTAGGAAACAAAGCACAATGTAAACACAAGAGTCTGTTTCGTCGTATGTTCTCATTTGTCTTCTCTCAACAAAGTCAACAGCCAAAAAAACTCCGAAAGTCTCCTCCTGTCAACTCTCTCCCTCCTCCTTTTAACCACCAAATCCAGATGAGACACACCACCCGCCAACTCTCCGGCAACTAAACTAATAAACAAAAATGGAAACTTCCCGTTTTACCCTTCCCTTTCTTCTCGTCACCATCTCCTTCTTCCTCTCCCTCTCCGCCCAAATGACCGGAAACTTCAAATGCGGCAAACCCGGCGACTCAAACACCACGTGTCGCTCTCTCGTCGGCTACACAACCAAGAACGCCACAACGTATGCTAATATCCAAACCCTCTTCGCCGTGAAGAACCTCAGTTCTATCCTCGAAGCCAACAACCTCCCACTCTCCACCACAGGCGCTCAGCGCGTGAACCCGAACCAAGTCTTACGCATACCGATCCCTTGCACTTGCTCAAACGGAACAGGTGTCTCGACCGGTGTTCCGGTTCACACCGTCAAGCAAGGGGACACGCTCTCCGCCATCGCGTCTGAGCTTTTCGGAGGGTTGGTTCGTTTCCAGAGGATCAGTGAGATGAACAAGATTCCCGACGCAAACGATATCGCTATTGGTCAGAGGGTGTGGATCCCTTTGCCTTGTAGCTGCGATGAAGTGAATGGTCAAGAGGTTGTCCACTATGCACACGTGGTTAAATCACAAAGCTCCCTCGGTGGGATCGCTGCTCAGTTTGGAACTGACAACACGACGTTGGCTCAGCTCAATGGGATCTCCGGCGATGCTCAGCTCCTCGCTGATTACCCTCTCGACGTCCCTCTCAGAGGTACAAAATTAAAGTTTCTGACTTTAGAATTTGAAAAGTCTGTGGCTTTTGCAGTTTCATTTGACTATCCAAATGGACAAATCTAATTGGGTTTGGATTTGAAAAGTCTGTGGCTTTGGCAGTTTCATTTGACTATCCAGATGACAAATCTCATTGGGTCGAACTTGATGGTGGTTTGAATTTGGAAAGTCTTTGACTTTAGCTGTTTCATTGGACAAAACTAGCTGGGTTCGATGTTTTAGTACTAATTGATTATTGGGTTTCTGAGTTTTGTAAGAAAGTAATGAACTTTTTAATTTTACTGCAGCTTGTAGCTCATCTGTAAGGAATGACTCGTTGGATGCTTCTTCTATGCTTTTGCCTAATGGATCATACTCCATTACTGCAAACAATTGCATCAGGTGTTCTTGTGAGGCGTCAAACAATTGGACGTAAGTGAAGGATAATCTTGGACTTTTGATTGTTCCAATATGACAAGATTGTTTTTTGATAGATTCTGATGGTTTTTGTTTTTTTTGTGTTTGTGATCAGTCTAAGCTGTGAAGCCACTCAGCTTAGGCCTACGACTTGGCCAACTTGCCCGTCTTCACAATGTGAAGGAGCAGAGAATTTGTTTCTAGGTAACACGACTAATACCTCTTGCGGACCTCGTTCTTGTGCCTATGCTGGTTACTCAAACCAGAGAATCTTCACAACCCTTTCTCCAGATTCTTGTTCAGGTTTGTTTGATTCAGGTTCTTGCACATTTCTTTTATATTGTGTAATGGTGATTACTGAGTTAATAATCTGGGTACACTATGATGAACAGATTCTGGACCACCTGGTAACGATGCTTCAACATTGAGCTCAAGCTTCAGTTTCGTGGTGGTGTTGTTTCAGTTTGCTCTGTTCTGTGTATTCCTTCTCTAGTTATGTAATGGTTTTGTGTTTGTGAATGGAAATCTAAAGTACAGTTCGTGATTGAAATAAGAACATTGTTCCACAAGAAGCATGGCTTTTGTGTTTGTATCTATGTATTATAATTCAAAATAAATTCAACTTTTGACAAAGATTCGGTACCAAACCTAGAAAAAACAGTAAACACTTGTAAAAGCTATAAGAAGAAACAAAGTTTAACATCACTCGCAAAGTTTTGAATACCAATAATGGTGAAGTAGACTGACAGTATGAACTTTTATGGTCGAGGTTGAAGCGAGAAAAAGAGAAGATGGAGAGAACTGTGGGATTGACCTATTCAACATAGTGAAAGACACATTTTCAAAAACTAGACAAGTGAACACACACATAATACTGTAATTCAATTTCTGTAGGTTGCAGAGCTTAAGAAACAAAGATTTTTTAAAAAATGCTTGCCTATATACAAAAAATCTGTCCAGGTATGCAGAAGACCAGTTACTATTGCCACTTGCAAAATGGTCTTCAAGGTATGTTTACACACAATTAGAGGCTAAATTGGTAAGTGCCCTCTCTAATTCAGCAGAATATTTCAGGTGCTTTGAGTATTTATCAGGATGCACCAGTGCTGCCAAAAGAACCTCCCAGTTTGACTTGAAAAGCGTCGTGCAGACTTATCTTAATTGTTTGGCTCTGTGATGATCTATGTATGTCGATACATTCCTCGAGATCGCCTTCACATGTCAGAAGAACCAACTCCTTATCATCATCCAAGTACTTGAGATCAAACCAGGAAACGTCATCTATCTTGAAGCGCCTAGCAATCTCTTTCTCTAGCTCTCTGTAGCCCCAGCTCGGGGGCAAAGTAAACCGTATTATGGCCTCACCAAATGTTGCTTTCACTTTAATGGCCCCTCCAGCTCTTAAGCTCTTATTACTACTACCTGGTAGATTTTCAAGAAGAGGAAGCTCATTGGATGTTTTATGGCTCTGGGTTCTTGCGAGACATTTTGTTTCCTCGTGATTCCCATTATGCAGTGCCGACTCGCTGTGAGCTTTCTTCAAGACCGCATCAGCATCCTCAGCAACATGCAGCAGAGTGTTTGCAGTATTGGTGCTTGAACCAGAACAAGAAGATGATGGTGACCTTGGTGCTGGTTTATCTTCTGACGTTGGAGCATTCAAATGATGTAACTGTTCCTTGCTTTTCAAGGAAGGGCCATTACTGGACATATTTGGAGAGCTCAACGCTGGGAAGCTTGTATAGAATGAATCGAGTGGGATAGATCCCTGTGCACCTTGAACTGAATCCATAACGACTTGCAGTTTCTTCAACGAATGCCCAACCTTCTTGATTTTCCGGGAGGGCCATCTTGTTATTCCGTGGTGCCTGCATATCCTTTTCAGGGTAGTTGGACAAACTGCAAAACATAAGAACAAAAACTCTGTCACATCACTGTCTGAAAGCAATAACTATGTTTGTAGAACTGTGCAGCAATTTCTTACCACCAATGCTCTTGGCTGCATCCTTGAGGCTTCCAGCGAAGTATTGTTGAAGAACCTCCAAGCCAATGATCTTTTCTGTTTTTGATCTTCTCTTTTCCCCTGGTCTTCTACTCCCTAACATATTTCCACCACCAGTGGAAGCTGGTTCGGTACTTGGACCAGCGTCCACTCTGAGTCCTGAAGTAGATGCTGGTTGAAACTGCTCAGCTTCTGAGGGAACATTATTGGGGACTGGATCAAGCTGACTGTTATCCAGTCCAGATGAGAACTTGGATTCACCGTTTGGATCGTCAAGTGACACATCTTTACCCTTTTCATTAGCCTTTATCATGTGGGGGATCCTTGAGGACTCTTGCATATGAACTTCTCTCAAAGACTCATCGGTTTCTGCTCCAGTTAGTGGGTTCTCTGAGCAAACCATGTCCTCTCTATTAGGCAATACGACTTCTAACTCTAAATCTTTGTCAATGACAAGATTTGAACTCTTGAAATCTTGCTGCAGAGTCACAGACAGTGACTTGAGCATCTCCTGTTTTGCTTCAGTGTCAATGCAGGTTTTTGGAAAGAAGAACTCCAACACAAACTCGACCAAACCATTGCTTTTTCCCTTCAACGGGACTGCTAAAGCAGCGTGTAATCCAGATACTTTAGCGTGGTGAGCAAGAGCGTAGTTGGTCTTACTAAATATGGACACTTCAGGCACAAAAAACAGTTTGGTTTCCTTGAATGCTTTCCCAACCATGCCTTCCCCTTGGAGAAGATGATATTCAGAACATGCTTCCAGAAAACATTTGCTCTGTTCATCCAGGACAAAGCAAGCAGAATCAATTGTCGAAACACACTGAGAAAAGTTCTCATCAGAATGTCGGGATCCACCTTTCCCCTGCCGATCACACGGGGCCCATGTCAAAGCTAGAGGCAAATCATATGATCTGCAGACTAAGGCCAAGAAATCTGATATCTCAGGCAATGCAGCGCAGTAGAAATCACTATAGACCTGCAGAAACTGAAACATAGGGGCATGACTTTAGCAATGCATATCATTGCTTCCAGGACCTGTGAATGAAGTAAGAGTAGAGTTAATGCACCTCAGTGCTTGGAGTTTTCAAGTTACTTGAACTCCTTAGATCGACAGCCTGCAAAAATAGAAACATCTTTAAGCTATTGTGATATACCAACAAAACTTCTCACTCTTGTCACATAGATCTTCAAGCTAAGGTCTTAATGGTGGTATTTGTCTAAACATGTGTGGTAAAACTACAGAGTAATTTTGTTTTATGATGTTGAGGTGAAACCAATGAGAAAGAGAAAAACCTCAAGAGCTTTACAGATATTCTCAAGTTCTGGCCGGTAATTCATCTTCTGAGTTGTTGTGATGATCTCAACGACACCCAAACAAGTCCCACTACCTCTTTCAAACACAGGAACAGCAAGCGACCCACGAACATCACACTTTTGTGCTTCTTTGATGCGCGGATACTCTTCACTTCTAAAGAAACGTACATCAGGAGTCCACTCAGGCAATTTCTGCAGGAAAACACGACCTGGGAGACCTACATCTTTCGAACCCTCATCAGCAGGGAAATTATAAGTCTCTGAAACATGTCTGTATTTTGCAAGGCTGGAGTATTCTTGGTTGAATAAATGTGGCTGAGCCAAAGTGGTTAAGAAGTTCTTCCCTTCCTGCTGAAATGGCACCCATATCTGCACAAGGAAGTCCTTATCAGGCACAGCCTCGTCAAGACCGCTTATAGCTCGTAATAGTCTCTCCTTTACAGACGAAGAAGGGCCTTCACTTCCTGTTGGGGCAATCCACAAACTTCTTCCCACCTCAGCTTCTTCTAGTAGAAACTTTTCTGCTTGCTCGGAACTTGTTGCAGCCTGGTCAAAAGGTTCTTGATTCGCCGTTCTCTCTGTTTCTTCATTGGAAAAGTTTTCTTGAAATGGGTTCTCGCCAAAGTAGAGGAAAGGGGTATTGTCATTCATGGCGTCAGAAGCTGAAGCAGTTTCTTCTGACTGCTTCAAATCTATTGTCTCTAGCCAACAACCATCAAACAAGAGCTCATCCGTGAAATCCAAATCCATGGGCATCTCAGGGAATGCCCCAAAGCTAGAATTAGGTGAAAACCCACCATTTCCTTCCCCTCCATCACTGCCGCCATCATCTTCCATATCTAAAGATTCCTTTTTAAAAATTCTTTCTAATCTAGCATCCGACAGATCCTACCAGAACCTCAAGTTCTCAAAGACTGCTATAAGAGACAGATCCTACCAAGCCTTACCTATAAGCGTCTTGAAGATGGATAGATACAAGAGCAAAGTCCAGAGAACTAATTCTCCTCTACTTGGACCGAATCTGAAAAAGGATGCAGAAACATCATCAAGGACAAGAGAAGAGAAGAATCAAAATGGTGTTTTGTCAACTTTTAAAGATGCTATAAAGATTATGTATAAGCAGCTTCACTTTCAATGGAGAGTTGACTTGAATGATGGTATCAATCAAAATAGAGCCATCAACTTCAAGCAAATCAAAATAGAGCCATCAACTCTCCAAGAGGACAATCATTGAAGCTCTTATCAGTGAATCAAAGAAAAATCTCCAGTAGACCCAATTCTAATTGAAAACCCACAAAAGAAAATCAAAGAGATCTGCTAAAAGTTTCAGCAAAAGTTACCAACTTTATCACAAAGCTTTTACCTTTTGTTGAATGGTGTTTTTTTTTAATGCTCTTCTTCTGGATAAAAGTAGCTGATTGAAGGTAGGATTAGTCTATTGTAATCTGTAATAATGTGACTGATATGGGGTTGAAAATTCTTTCCCGAGAACAAAGTGGACCCGTGACGAGAGCAAATCACTGTTCTAATCACACATATACAGCTTTGTCTATATCTGAACTAAAAGAAAGACACAGCTTATTGGTTTATCAGAGACAAATCAAACTTGAT